>CM060964.1:3141588-3443542 GCA_030765045.1 Tenodera sinensis
CTTCCAAACATTGCACATCATATATATATATATCAGTTGAGATGCCCTACCTTTCTTCCAAACGTTGTACATCCTATATATATATATATATATAAAGTTGTGATGCCTTACCTTTCTTCCAAATGTTGCACATGCTATATATATATCAGTTGAAATGCCCTGCCTTTCTTCCAAACGTTGCACATTCTATATATGTATCAGTTGAGATGCCGTACCTTTCTTCCAAACGTTGCACATCTTATATATATATATCAGTTGAGATGCCCTACCTTTCTTCCAAACGTTGCACATCCTATATATTTATCAGTGGAGATGCCTTACCTTTCTTCCCAACATTGCACATCCTATATATATATATATATATATATATCAGTTGAGAAGGCCTACCTTTCTTCCAAACATTGCACATCATATATATATATATATATATATATATATATATATATATATATATATATATATATATATATATATATATATATATATATATCAGTTGAGATGCCCTACCTTTCTTCCAAACATTGCACATCTTATATATATATATATATATATATATATCAGTTGAGATGCCCTACCTTTCTGCTAAACATTGCACATCTTATATATATATATATCAGTTGAGATGCCCTACCTTTCTTCTAAACATTGCACATCCTAAATATATATCACTTGAGATGCCCTACCTTTCTTTCAAACGTTGCACATCCTATATATATATATCAGTTGAGATGCCCTACCTTTCTTCCAAACGTTGCACATCCTATATATATATATAAGTTGAGATGCCCTACCTTTCTTCCAAACGTTGCACATCCTATATATATATATCAGTTGAGATGCCCTACCTTTCTTCTAAACATTGCACATCTTATATATATATATATATCAGTTGAGATGCCCTACCTTTCTTCCAAACATTGCACGTCTTATATATATATATATCAGTTGAGATGCCCTACCTTTCTTCCAAACATTGCACATCTTATATATACATATCAGTTGTGATGCCTTACCTTTCTTCCAAATGTTGCACATGCTATATATATATCAGTTGAAATGCCCTGCCTTTCTTCCAAACGTTGCACATCCTATATATGTATCAGTTGAGATGCCCCACCTTTCTTCCAAACATTGCACATCCTATATATATATATATATCAGTTGAGATGCCCTACCTTTCTTCCAAACGTTGTACATCCTATATATATATCAGTTGTGATGCCTTACCTTTCTTCTAAACATTGCACATGTTATATATATATATATATATCAGTTGAGATGCCTTACCTTTCTTCTAAACATTGCACATCTTATATATATATATCAGTTGTGATGCCTTATCTTTCTTCTAAACATTGCACATCTTATATATATATATAAGTTGAGATGCCCTACCTTTCTTCCAAACATTGCACATCTTATATATATATATATCAGTTGAGATGCCTTACCTTTCTTCTAGACATTGCACATGTTATATATATATATATATATATATATGTATATATATATATATATATATGTATATATATATATATATATATATATATATCAGTTGAGATGCCCTACCTTTCTTCCAAACATTGCACATCCTATATATATATATCAGTTGAGATGCCCTACCTTTCTTCTAAACATTGCACATCCTATATATATATATATCAGTTGAGATGCCCTACCTTTCTTCGAAACATTGCACATCCTATATATATATATATATCAGTTGAGATGCCCTACCTTTCTTCTAAACATTGCACATCTTATATATATATCTCAGTTGTGATGCCTTACCTTTCTTCTAAACATTGCACATCTTATATACATATATATATATCAGTTTTGATGCCTTACCCTTCTTCTAAACATTGCACATCTTATATATATATATATCAGTTGAGATGCCCTACCTCTCTTCTAAACATTGCACATCTTATATATATATATATCAGTTGTGATGCCTTACCTTTCTTCTAAACATTGCACATCTTATATATATATCAGTTGAGATGCCCTACCTTTCTTCTAAACAATGCACATTATATATATATATATATATATATATATATATATATATATATATATATATATATATATCGGTTGAGATGCCTTACCTTTCTTCTAAACATTGCACATCTTATATTTATATATCAGTTGAGATGCCTTACCTTTATTCCAAACATTGCACATCGTATATATATGTCCGCTTTGATATGTCAGTTGAGATGCCCTAACTTGCTTCCAAACATTGCACATCTTATATATATATCAGTTGAGATGCCCTACCTTTCTGCCAAACATTGCACATCTTATATATATATATCAGTTGAGATGACCTACCTTTCTTCTAAACATTGCACATCTTATATATATATGTATCAGTTGAGATGCCCTAACTTGCTTCCAAACATTGCACATCTTATATATATATATCAGTTGAGATGCCCTACCTTTCTGCCAAACATTGCACATCTTATATATATATCAGTTGACATGCCCTACCTTTCTTCCAAACATTGTACATCTTATATATATATATCAGTTGAGATGCCTTACCTTTCTTCTAAACATTGCACATCTTATATATATGTCAGTTGAGATGCCCTACCTTTCTTCTAAACATTGCACATTATATATATATATCAGTTGAGATGCCCTACCTTTCTTCTAAACATTGCACATTATATATATATATATATATATATCGGTTGAGATGCCTTACCTTTCTTCTAAACATTGCACATCTTATATATATATATCAGTTGAGATGCCTTACCTTTATTCCAAACATTTCACATCGTATATATATGTCCGTTTTGATATGTCAGTTGAGATGCCCTAACTTGCTTCCAAACATTGCACATCTTATATATATATCAGTTGAGATGCCCTACCTTTCTGCCAAACATTGCACATCTTATATATATATATATATATCAGTTGAGATGACCTACCTTTCTTCTAAACATTGCACATCTTATATATATATATATGTATCAGTTGAGATGCCCTAACTTGCTTCCAAACATTGCACATCTTATATATATATATCAGTTGAGATGCCCTACCTTTCTGCCAAACATTGCACATCTTATATATATATATCAGTTGAGAGGCCCTACCTTTCTTCCAAACATTGCACATCCTATATATATATATAAGTTGAGATGCCCTACCTTTCTTCCAAACATTGTACATCTTATATATATATCAGTTGAGATGCCTTACCTTTCTTCTAAACATTGCACATCTTATATATATGTCAGTTGAGATGCCCTACCTTTCTTCTAAACATTGCACATTATATATATATCAGTTGAGATGCCCTACCTTTCTTCTAAACATTGCACATTATATATATATATATATATATATATATATCGGTTGAGATGCCTTACCTTTCTTCTAAACATTGCACATCTTATATATATATATATCAGTTGAGATGCCTTACCTTTATTCCAAACATTGCACATCGTATATATATGTCCGTTTTGATATGTCAGTTGAGATGCCCTAACTTGCTTCCAAACATTGCACATCTTATATATATATCAGTTGAGATGCCCTACCTTTCTGCCAAACATTGCACATCTTATATATATATATATATCAGTTGAGATGACCTACCTTTCTTCTAAACATTGCACATCTTATATATATATGTATCAGTTGAGATGCCCTAACTTGCTTCCAAACATTGCACATCTTATATATATATATCAGTTGAGATGCCCTACCTTTCTGCCAAACATTGCACATCTTATATATATATATATATATATATATATATATATATATATATATATATATATATATATATCAGTTGAGATGCCCTACCTTTATTCTAAACATTGCACATCCTATATATATATCAGTTGAGATGCCTTACCTTTCTTCTAAACATTGCACATGTTATATATATATCAGTTGAGATGCCTTACCTTTCTTCTAAACATTGCACATCTTATATATATATATATCAGTTGTGATGCCTTATCTTTCTTCTAAACATTGCACATCTTATATATATATATAAGTTGAGATGCCCTACCTTTCTTCCAAACATTGCACATCTTATATATATATATATATCAGTTGAGATGCCTTACCTTTCTTCTAGACATTGCACATGTTATATATATATATATATATATATATATATATATATATATCAGTTGAGATGCCCTACCTTTCTTCCAAACATTGCACATCCTATATATATATATCAGTTGAGATGTCCTACCTTTCTTCTAAACATTGCACATCCTATATATATATATCAGTTGAGATGCCCTACCTTTCTTCCAAACATTGCACATCTTATATATATATATCAGTTGAGATGCCCTACCTTTCTTCTAAACATTGCACATGATATATATATATATATATATATATATATATATATATATATATATATATATATATATATATATATCAGTTGAGATGCCCTACCTTTCTTCCAAACATTGCACATCCTATATATATATATATCACTTGAGATGCCCTACCTTTCTTCCAAACATTGCACATCCTATATATATATATATATCAGTTGAGATGCCCTACCTTTCTTCTAAACATTGCACATCTTATATATATATCTCAGTTGTGATGCCTTACCTTTCTTCTAAACATTGCACATCTTATATACATATATATATATATATATATATATATATATATATATATATATATATATATATATATATATATATATCAGTTGAGATGCCCTACCTCTCTTCTAAACATTGCACATCTTATATATATATATATATATATATATATATATATATATATATATATATATATATATATATATATATATATCAGTTGTGATGCCTTACCTTTCTTCTAAACATTGCACATCTTATATATATATCAGTTGAGATGCCCTACCTTTCTTCTAAACAATGCACATTATATATATATATATATATCGGTTGAGATGCCTTACCTTTCTTCTAAACATTGCACATCTTATATTTATATATCAGTTGAGATGCCTTACCTTTATTCCAAACATTGCACATCGTATATATATGTCCGTTTTGATATGTCAGTTGAGATGCCCTAACTTGCTTCCAAACATTGCACATCTTATATATATATCAGTTGAGATGCCCTACCTTTCTGCCAAACATTGCACATCTTATATATATATATATCAGTTGAGATGACCTACCTTTCTTCTAAACATTGCACATCTTATATATATATGTATCAGTTGAGATGCCCTAACTTGCTTCCAAACATTGCACATCTTATATATATATATCAGTTGAGATGCCCTACCTTTCTGCCAAACATTGCACATCTTATATATATATATATATATATATATATATATATATATATATAGATATATCAGTTGACATGCCCTACCTTTCTTCCAAACATTGTACATCTTATATATATATCAGTTGAGATGCCTTACCTTTCTTCTAAACATTGCACATCTTATATATATGTCAGTTGAGATGCCCTACCTTTCTTCTAAACATTGCACATTATATATATATATATCAGTTGAGATGCCCTACCTTTCTTCTAAACATTGCACATTATATATATATATATATATATATATATCGGTTGAGATGCCTTACCTTTCTTCTAAACATTGCACATCTTATATATATATCAGTTGAGATGCCTTACCTTTATTCCAAACATTGCACATCGTATATATATGTCCGTTTTGATATGTCAGTTGAGATGCCCTAACTTGCTTCCAAACATTGCACATCTTATATATATATATCAGTTGAGATGCCCTACCTTTCTGCCAAACATTGCACATCTTATATATATATATATATATATATCAGTTGAGATGACCTACCTTTCTTCTAAACATTGCACATCTTATATATATATATGTATCAGTTGAGATGCCCTAACTTGCTTCCAAACATTGCACATCTTATATATATATATCAGTTGAGATGCCCTACCTTTCTGCCAAACATTGCACATCTTATATATATATATATATATATATATATATATATATATATATATATATATATATCAGTTGAGAGGCCCTACCTTTCTTCCAAACATTGCACATCCTATATATATATATATAAGTTGAGATGCCCTACCTTTCTTCCAAACATTGTACATCTTATATATATATCAGTTGAGATGCCTTACCTTTCTTCTAAACATTGCACATCTTATATATATGTCAGTTGAGATGCCCTACCTTTCTTCTAAACATTGCACATTATATATATATATCAGTTGAGATGCCCTACCTTTCTTCTAAACATTGCACATTATATATATATATATATATATATATATATATATATATATATATATATATATATATATATATATCGGTTGAGATGCCTTACCTTTCTTCTAAACATTGCACATCTTATATATATATATCAGTTGAGATGCCTTACCTTTATTCCAAACATTGCACATCGTATATATATGTCCGTTTTGATATGTCAGTTGAGATGCCCTAACTTGCTTCCAAACATTGCACATCTTATATATATATCAGTTGAGATGCCCTACCTTTCTGCCAAACATTGCACATCTTATATATATATATATCAGTTGAGATGACCTACCTTTCTTCTAAACATTGCACATCTTATATATATATGTATCAGTTGAGATGCCCTAACTTGCTTCCAAACATTGCACATCCTATATATATATATATATATATATATATATATATATATATATATATATATCAGTTGAGAAGCCCTACCTTTCTTCCAAACATTGCACATCATATATATATATATATCAGTTGAGATGCCCTACCTTTCTTCCAAACATTGCACATCTTATATATATATATATATATATATATATATATATATATATATCAGTTGAGATGCCCTACCTTTCTGCTAAACATTGCACATCTTATATATATATATATCAGTTGAGATGCCCTACCTTTCTTCTAAACATTGCACATCCTAAATATATATCACTTGAGATGCCCTACCTTTCTTTCAAACGTTGCACATCCTATATATATATATCAGTTGAGATGCCCTACCTTTCTTCCAAACGTTGCACATCCTATATATATATATATAAGTTGAGATGCCCTACCTTTCTTCCAAACGTTGCACATCCTATATATATATATCAGTTGAGATGCCCTACCTTTCTTCTAAACATTGCACATCTTATATATATATATATATATATCAGTTGAGATGCCCTACCTTTCTTCCAAACATTGCACGTCTTATATATATATATATCAGTTGAGATGCCCTACCTTTCTTCCAAACATTGCACATCTTATATATACATATCAGTTGTGATGCCTTACCTTTCTTCCAAATGTTGCACATGCTATATATATATCAGTTGAAATGCCCTGCCTTTCTTCCAAACGTTGCACATCCTATATATGTATCAGTTGAGATGCCCCACCTTTCTTCCAAACATTGCACATCCTATATATATATATATCAGTTGAGATGCCCTACCTTTCTTCCAAACGTTGTACATCCTATATATATATATCAGTTGTGATGCCTTACCTTTCTTCTAAACATTGCACATGTTATATATATATATATATATATATATATATATATATCAGTTGAGATGCCTTACCTTTCTTCTAAACATTGCACATCTTATATATATATATATATATCAGTTGTGATGCCTTATCTTTCTTCTAAACATTGCACATCTTATATATATATATAAGTTGAGATGCCCTACCTTTCTTCCAAACATTGCACATCTTATATATATATATATATCAGTTGAGATGCCTTACCTTTCTTCTAGACATTGCACATGTTATATATATATATATATATATATATATATATATATATATATATATATATATATATATCAGTTGAGATGCCCTACCTTTCTTCCAAACATTGCACATCCTATATATATATATCAGTTGAGATGCCCTACCTTTCTTCTAAACATTGCACATCCTATATATATATATATCAGTTGAGATGCCCTACCTTTCTTCCAAACATTGCACATCCTATATATATATATATCAGTTGAGATGCCCTACCTTTCTTCTAAACATTGCACATCTTATATATATATCTCAGTTGTGATGCCTTACCTTTCTTCTAAACATTGCACATCTTATATACATATATATATATATATATCAGTTTTGATGCCTTACCCTTCTTCTAAACATTGCACATCTTATATATATATATATCAGTTGAGATGCCCTACCTCTCTTCTAAACATTGCACATCTTATATATATATATCAGTTGTGATGCCTTACCTTTCTTCTAAACATTGCACATCTTATATATATATCAGTTGAGATGCCCTACCTTTCTTCTAAACAATGCACATTATATATATATATATATATATATATATATATATATATATATATATCGGTTGAGATGCCTTACCTTTCTTCTAAACATTGCACATCTTATATTTATATATCAGTTGAGATGCCTTACCTTTATTCCAAACATTGCACATCGTATATATATGTCCGTTTTGATATGTCAGTTGAGATGCCCTAACTTGCTTCCAAACATTGCACATCTTATATATATATCAGTTGAGATGCCCTACCTTTCTGCCAAACATTGCACATCTTATATATATATATCAGCTGAGATGACCTACCTTTCTTCTAAACATTGCACATCTTATATATATATGTATCAGTTGAGATGCCCTAACTTGCTTCCAAACATTGCACATCTTATATATATATATCAGTTGAGATGCCCTACCTTTCTGCCAAACATTGCACATCTTATATATATATCAGTTGACATGCCCTACCTTTCTCCCAAACATTGTACATCTTATATATATATATCAGTTGAGATGCCTTACCTTTCTTCTAAACATTGCACATCTTATATATATGTCAGTTGAGATGCCCTACCTTTCTTCTAAACATTGCACATTATATATATATATCAGTTGAGATGCCCTACCTTTCTTCTAAACATTGCACATTATATATATATATATATCGGTTGAGATGCCTTACCTTTCTTCTAAACATTGCACATCTTATATATATATATCAGTTGAGATGCCTTACCTTTATTCCAAACATTTCACATCGTATATATATGTCCGTTTTGATATGTCAGTTGAGATGCCCTAACTTGCTTCCAAACATTGCACATCTTATATATATATCAGTTGAGATGCCCTACCTTTCTGCCAAACATTGCACATCTTATATATATATATATATATATATCAGTTGAGATGACCTACCTTTCTTCTAAACATTGCACATCTTATATATATATATGTATCAGTTGAGATGCCCTAACTTGCTTCCAAACATTGCACATCTTATATATATATATCAGTTGAGATGCCCTACCTTTCTGCCAAACATTGCACATCTTATATATATATATATATCAGTTGAGATGCCCTACCTTTATTCTAAACATTGCACATCCTATATATATATCAGTTGAGATGCCTTACCTTTCTTCTAAACATTGCACATGTTATATATATATCAGTTGAGATGCCTTACCTTTCTTCTAAACATTGCACATCTTATATATATATATATATCAGTTGTGATGCCTTATCTTTCTTCTAAACATTGCACATCTTATATATATATATATATAAGTTGAGATGCCCTACCTTTCTTCCAAACATTGCACATCTTATATATATATATATATATCAGTTGAGATGCCTTACCTTTCTTCTAGACATTGCACATGTTATATATATATATATATATATATATATATATATATATATATATATATATATATATATCAGTTGAGATGCCCTACCTTTCTTCCAAACATTGCACATCCTATATATATATATCAGTTGAGATGTCCTACCTTTCTTCTAAACATTGCACATCCTATATATATATATATCAGTTGAGATGCCCTACCTTTCTTCCAAACATTGCACATCTTATATATATATATCAGTTGAGATGCCCTACCTTTCTTCTAAACATTGCACATGATATATATATATATATATATATATATATATATATATATATATATATATATATATATATATATATATATATATATATCAGTTGAGATGCCCTACCTTTCTTCCAAACATTGCACATCCTATATATATATATATCACTTGAGATGCCCTACCTTTCTTCCAAACATTGCACATCCTATATATATATATATATATCAGTTGAGATGCCCTACCTTTCTTCTAAACATTGCACATCTTATATATATATCTCAGTTGTGATGCCTTACCTTTCTTCTAAACATTGCACATCTTATATACATATATATATATATCAGTTTTGATGCCTTACCCTTCTTCTAAACATTGCACATCTTATATATATATATATATATCAGTTGAGATGCCCTACCTCTCTTCTAAACATTGCACATCTTATATATATATATATATATCAGTTGTGATGCCTTACCTTTCTTCTAAACATTGCACATCTTATATATATATCAGTTGAGATGCCCTACCTTTCTTCTAAACAATGCACATTATATATATATATATATATATATATATCGGTTGAGATGCCTTACCTTTCTTCTAAACATTGCACATCTTATATTTATATATCAGTTGAGATGCCTTACCTTTATTCCAAACATTGCACATCGTATATATATGTCCGTTTTGATATGTCAGTTGAGATGCCCTAACTTGCTTCCAAACATTGCACATCTTATATATATATCAGTTGAGATGCCCTACCTTTCTGCCAAACATTGCACATCTTATATATATATATATATATAGATATATCAGTTGACATGCCCTACCTTTCTTCCAAACATTGTACATCTTATATATATATCAGTTGAGATGCCTTACCTTTCTTCTAAACATTGCACATCTTATATATATGTCAGTTGAGATGCCCTACCTTTCTTCTAAACATTGCACATTATATATATATATATCAGTTGAGATGCCCTACCTTTCTTCTAAACATTGCACATTATATATATATATATATATATATATATATATATATATATCGGTTGAGATGCCTTACCTTTCTTCTAAACATTGCACATCTTATATATATATCAGTTGAGATGCCTTACCTTTATTCCAAACATTGCACATCGTATATATATGTCCGTTTTGATATGTCAGTTGAGATGCCCTAACTTGCTTCCAAACATTGCACATCTTATATATATATATCAGTTGAGATGCCCTACCTTTCTGCCAAACATTGCACATCTTATATATATATATATCAGTTGAGATGACCTACCTTTCTTCTAAACATTGCACATCTTATATATATATATGTATCAGTTGAGATGCCCTAACTTGCTTCCAAACATTGCACATCTTATATATATATATCAGTTGAGATGCCCTACCTTTCTGCCAAACATTGCACATCTTATATATATATATATATATATATCAGTTGAGAGGCCCTACCTTTCTTCCAAACATTGCACATCCTATATATATATATATAAGTTGAGATGCCCTACCTTTCTTCCAAACATTGTACATCTTATATATATATCAGTTGAGATGCCTTACCTTTCTTCTAAACATTGCACATCTTATATATATGTCAGTTGAGATGCCCTACCTTTCTTCTAAACATTGCACATTATATATATATCAGTTGAGATGCCCTACCTTTCTTCTAAACATTGCACATTATATATATATATATATATATATATATATATATATATATATATATATATATATATATATCGGTTGAGATGCCTTACCTTTCTTCTAAACATTGCACATCTTATATATATATATCAGTTGAGATGCCTTACCTTTATTCCAAACATTGCACATCGTATATATATGTCCGTTTTGATATGTCAGTTGAGATGCCCTAACTTGCTTCCAAACATTGCACATCTTATATATATATCAGTTGAGATGCCCTACCTTTCTGCCAAACATTGCACATCTTATATATATATATATATATCAGTTGAGATGACCTACCTTTCTTCTAAACATTGCACATCTTATATATATATGTATCAGTTGAGATGCCCTAACTTGCTTCCAAACATTGCACATCTTATATATATATATATATATATCAGTTGAGATGCCCTACCTTTCTGCCAAACATTGCACATCTTATATATATATATCAGTTGAGATGCCCTACCTTTATTCTAAACATTGCACATCCTATATATATATCAGTTGAGATGCCCTACCTTTCTTCCAAACATTGCACATCCTATATATATACCAGTTGAGATGCCCTACCTGTCTTCCAAACGTTGCACATCCTATATATATATATATATATATATATATATATATATATATATATATATATATATATATATATATATATATATATAAGTTGAGATGCCCTACCTTTCTTCCAAACGTTGCACATCCTATATATATATAAGTTGAGATGCCCTACCTTTCTTCCAAACGTTGCACATCCTATATATATACATATATATTAGTTGAGATGCCCTACCTGTCTTCCAAACGTTGCACATCCTATATATATATCAGTTGTGATGGCTTACCTTTCTTCTAAACATTGCACATCTTATATATATATATCAGTGAGATGCCTTACCTGTCTTCCAAACGTTGCACATCCTATATATATATCAGTTGTGATGCCCTACCTTTCTTCTAAACATTGCACGTCTTATATATATATCAGTTGTAATGCCCTACCTTTCTTCTAAACATTGCACATCTTATATATATATCAGTTGTGATGCTTTACCTTTCTTCTAAACTTTGCACATCTTATATATATGTATATCAGTGAGATGCCTTACCTTTCTTCTAAACATTGCACATCTTATATATATATCAGTTGAGATGCCTTACATTTCTTCTAAACATTGCACATCATATATATATATATATATATATATCTCAGTTGTGATGCCTTACATTTCTTCTAAACATTGCACATCTTATATATATATATATATATATATATATATATATATATATATATCAGTTGTGATGCCTTACCTTTCTTCTAAACATTGCACATCTTATATATATATATATATATATATCAGTTTTGATGCCTTACCCTTCTTCTAAACATTGCACATCTTATATATATATATATATATATATATATATCAGTTTTGATGCCTTACCTTTCTTCTAAACATTGCACATCTTTTATATATATCAGTTGTAATGCCCTACCTTTCTTCTAAACATTGCACATCTTATATATATATATCAGTTGTGATGCCCTACCTTTCTTCCAAACATTGCACATCTTATATATATATATATAAGGGGAGATAGAGGACAAGAGAAAGGGGAGATAGAGCACGAAAGAAAGGGGAGATAGAGGGCAAGAGAAACGGGAGATAGAGCACGAAAGAAAGGGGAGATAGAGGGCGAGAGACAGGGGAAATAGAGGGCAAGAAAAAGGGGAGATAGAGGGCGAGAGAAAGGGGAGATAGAGGGCGAGAGAAATAGGAGAAAGAGGGCGAGAGAAAGGGGAGAAAGAGGGCGAGAGAAAGAGGAGATGGACAGCGAGAGATCGAGGAGATAGAGGGCGAGAGAAAGGGGAGAAAGAGGGCGAGAGAAAGGGGAGAAAGAAGGCGAGAGAAAGGGGAGAAAGAGCGCGAGAGACAGAGGAGATAGAGGGCAAGATAAAAGGGAGATAGAGGGCCAGGGATAGGGGAGAAAGAGGGCGAGGGAAAGGGGAGGAAGAGGGCGAGAGAAAGGGGAGAAAGAGGACGAGAGAAAGGGGAGAAAGAGGACGAGAGAAAGAGGAGATAGAGGGCGAGAGAAAGAGGAGAAAGAGGCCGAGGGAAAGGGAGATTGGGGGCGAGAGAAAGGGGAGATAGAGGGCGACAGAAATGGGAGATAGAGGACCAGAGAAAGAGGACATAGAGGGCGAGAGAAAGGGGAGATAGAAGAGGAGAGAAAGTGGAGATAGAGGACGAGAGAAGGGGAGATAGAGGACGAGAGAAAGAGGAGATAGAGGACGAGAGAAAGGGGAGAGAGCAGACAAGTGAAAGGGGAGATAGAGCGCGAGAGAAAGGGGAGATAGAGGGTAAGGGAAACGGGTGATAGAGGGCGAGAGAAAGGGGAGCAAGAGGCCGAGAGAAAGGGGATATAGAGGGCGAGAGGAAGAGGTGAAAGAGGGCGAGAGAAAGCGGAGAAAGAGGGTGAGAGAAAGGGGAGATAGAGAGCAAGAGAAAGGGGAGAAAGAGGACGAGAGAAAGGGGCGAAGGAGGACGAGAGAAAGAGGAGATACAGGGCGAGAGAAATGGCCCAAAGAGGGCGAGCGAAAGGGGAGAAAGAGGGCGCGAGAAAGGGGAGATAGAGGGCGAGAGAAAGGGGAGAAAGAGGGCGAGAGAAAGGGGAGATAGGGGGCAAGAGAAAGGGGAGAAAGAGGACGAGAGAAAGGGGAGATAGAGGACGAGAGAAAGGGGAGATAGAGGACTAGAGAAAGGGGAGATAGAGCACAGGAGAAAGCGGAGATAGAGGGCGAGAGAACGGGGAGAAAGAGGGCAAGAAAAAGGGCAGAAAGAGGACGAGAGAAAGGGGAGATAGAGAGCGATAGAAAGAGGAGATAAAGGGCAAGAGAAAGGGGAGATAGAGCACGAGAGAAAGGGGAGATAGAGGACGAGAGAAAGGGGAGATAGAGGACGAGAGAAAGGGGAGATTGAGGACAAAGAAAGGGTAGATAGAGGGCGAGAGAAAGGGGAGATAGAGGACGAGAGAAAGGGGAGAAAGAGTACGAGAGGAAGGGCAGATAGAGGACGAGAGAAAGGGGAGAAAGAGGGCGAGAGAATGGGGAGATAGAGGACAAGATAAAGGGGAGAAAGAGGACGACAGAAAGGGGAGATGGAAGACGAGAGGAAGGGGAGAAAGAGGACAAGAGAAAGGGTAGATAGAGGACATGAGCAAGGTTAGAAAGAGGGCGAGAGAAAGGGGAGTTAGAGGACAAGAGAAAGGGGAGAAATACGACGAGAGAAAGGGGAGAAAGAGGACGAGAGAAAGAGGAGATAGAGGACAAGAGAAAGGGGAGATAGAGGTCAAGAGAAAGGGTAGATAGAGGGGGAGAGAAAGGGGATATAGAGGACGAGAGAAAGGGGAGAAAGAGGGCGAGAGAATGGGCAGATAGGGGAAGAGAGAAAGGGGAGAAAGAGGGCGAGGGAAAGAGGAGATAGAGGACAAGAGAAAGGGGAGAAAGAGGTCGAAAGAAAGGGGAGATGGAGGACGACAGAAAGGGGAGATGGAGGACGAGAGAAAGGGGAGAAAGAGGGCGAGAGAAAGGGTAGATAGAGGACATGAGCAAGGGTAGAAAGAGGGGGAGATAAAGGGGACATATAGGACAAGAGAAAAGGGAGATAGAGGACAAGAGAAAGGGCAGAAAGGCGGCGAGAGAAAGGGGAGATAGAGGGCAAGAGAAAGGGGAGAAAGAGGGCGAGAGAAAGGGGAGTTAGAGGACAAGAGCAAGGGTAGAAAGAGGGGGAGATAAAGGGGACATATAGGACAAGAGAAAAGGGAGATAGAGGACAAGAGAAAGGGCAGAAAGGCGGCGAGAGAAAGGGGAGATAGAGGGCAAGAGAAAGGGGAGAAATAGGGCGACAGAAAGGGGAAATGGAGGACCGGAGAAAGGGGAGATAGAGGACATGAGCAAGGGTAGAAAGAGGGCGAGAGAAAGGGGAGTTAGAGGACAAGAGAAAGGGGAGAAAGACGACGAGAGAAAGGGGAGAAAGAGGATAAGAGAAAGAGGAGATAGAGGACAAGAGAAAGGGGAGATAGAGGACAAGAGAAAGGGGAGAAAGTGGGCGAGAGAAAGGGGAGAAAGTGGGCGAGAGAAACAGGAGATAGAGGACGAGAGAAAGAAGAGATAGAGGACGAGAGAAAGGGGAGATAGAGGACAAGGGAAAGGGGAGATGGAGGGAAAGAGAAAGGAGAGATAGACGGAAAGAGAAAGGGGGGATAGAGGGAAAGAGAAAGGGGGTATAGAGGAAAAGAAAGGGGGGATGGAGGGAAAGAGAAAAGGGAGATAGAGGGCAAGAGAAAGTGGAGATAGAGGGAAAGAGAAATGGGAAATAGAGGGAAAGAGAAAGGGGGGATAGAGGGAAAGAGAAAGGGGGATAGAGGGAAAGATAAAGTTGAGATGGAGGGAAAGAGAAAGTGGAGATAGAGGGAAAGAGAAAGGGGAGATAGAGTGCAAGAGAAAGCGGAGATAGAGGGAAAGAGAAAGGGGAGATAGAGGGAAAGAGAAAGGGGGGATAGAGGGAAAGAGAAAGGGGGATAGAGGGAAAGAGAAAGGGGGATAGAGGGAAAGAGAAATGGGAGATAGAGGGCAAGAGAAAGTGGAGATAGAGGGAAAGAGAAAGGGGGGATAGAGGGAAACAGAAAGGGGGGATAGAGGGAAAGAGAAAGGGGTGATAGAGGGCAAGAGAAAGTGGAGATAGAAGGAAAGAGAAAGGGGAGATAGAAGGAAAGAGAAAGGTGCATAGAGGGAAAGAGAAAGGGGGGATAGAGGGAAAGAGAAAGGGGGGATAGAGGGAAAGAGAAAGGGGGGATAGAGGGAAAGAGAAAAGGGGGATAGAGGGAAAGATAAAGGTGAGATGGAGGGAAAGAGAAAGGGGAGATAGAGGGAAAGAGAAAAGGGAGATAGAGGGCAAGAGAAAGTGGAGATACAGGGAAAGAGAAATGGGAAATAAGGGAAAGAGAAAGGGGGGATAGAGGGAAAGAGAAAGGGGGATAGAGGGAAAGATAAAGTTGAGATGGAGGGAAAGAGAAAGTGGAGATAGAGGGAAAGAGAAAGGGGAGATAGAGGGAAAGAGAAAGGGGAGATAGAGGGAAAGAGAAAGGGGGGATAGAGGGAAAGAGAAAGGGGGGATAGAGGGAAAGAGAAAGGGGGATAGAGGGAAAGAGAAATGGGAGATAGAGGGCAAGAGAAAGTGGAGATAGAGGGAAAGAGAAAGGGGGGATAGAGGGAAACAGAAAGGGGGGATAGAGGGAAAGAGAAAGGGGTGATAGAGGGCAAGAGAAAGTGGAGATAGAGGGAAAGAGAGAGGGGAGATAGAAGGAAAGAGAAAGGGGGATAGAGGGAAAGAGAAAGGGGGGATAGAGGGAAAGAGAAAGGGGGGATAGAGGGAAAGAGAAAGGGGGGATAGAGGGAAAGATAAAGGTGAGATGGAGGGAAAGAGAAAGGGGAGATGGAGGGAAAGAGAAAGTGGAGATAGAGGGAAAGAGAAAGGGGAGATAGAGGGAAAGAGAAAGGGGGGATAGAGGGAAAGAGAAAGGGGAGATAGAGGGAAAGAGAAAGGGGAGATAGAGGGAAAGAGAAAGTGGAGATAGAGGAAAAGAGAAAGGGGAGATAGAGGGAAAGAGAAAGGGGGGATAGAGGGAAAGAGATAGGGGTGATAGAGGGCAAGAGAAAGTGGAGATAGAGGGAAAGAGAAAGGGGAGATAGAAGGAAAGAGAAAGGGGCATAGAGGGAAAGAGAAAGGGGGGATAGAGGGAAAGAGAAAGGGGGATAGAGGGAAAGAGAAAGGGGGGATAGAGGGAAAGATAAAGGTGAGATGGAGGGAAAGAGAAAGGTGAGATGGAGGGAAAGAGAAAGTGGAGATAGAGGGAAAGAGAAAGGGGAGATAGAGGGAAAGAGAAAGGGGGGATAGAGGGAAAGAGAAAGTGGAGATAGAGGGAAAGAGAAAGGGGAGATAGAGGGAAAGAGAAAGTGGAGATAGAGGGAAAGAGAAAGGGGAGATAGAGGGAAAGAGAAAGGGGGGATAGAGGGAAAGAGAAAGTGGAGATAGAGGGAAAGAGAAAGGGGAGATAGAGGGAAAGAGAAAGGGGGGATAGAGGGAAAGAGAAAGGGGGGATAGAGGGAAAGAGAAAGGGGGGATACAGGGAAAGATAAAGGTGAGATGGAGGGAAAGAGAAAAGGGAGATGGAGGGAAAGAGAAAGTGGAGATAGAGGAAAGAGAAAGGGGAGATAGAGGGAAAGAGAAAGGGGAGATAGAGGGAAAGAGAAAGGGGGGATAGAGGGAAAGAGAAAGTGGTGATAGAGGGAAAGAGAAAGGGGAGATAGAGGGAAAGAGAAAGTGGAGATAGAGGGAAAGAGAAAGGGGGATAGAGGGAAAGAGAAAGGGGGATAGAGGGAAAGAGAAAGTGGAGATAGCGGTAAAGAGAAAGGGGGATAGAGGGAAAGAGAAAGGGGACATAGAGGGAAAGAGAAAGTGGAGATAGAGGGAAAGAGAAAGGGGAGAGAGAGGGAAAGAGAAAGGGGGGATAGAGGGAAAGAGAAAGGGGGGATAGAGGGAAAGAGAAAGGGGGGATAGAGGGAAAGATAAAGGTGAGATGGAGGGAAAGAGAAAGGGGAGATGGAGGGAAAGAGAAAGTGGAGATAGAGGGAAAGAGAAAGGGGAGATAGAGGGAAAGAGAAAGGGGGGATAGAGGGAAAGAGAAAGTGGAGATAGAGGGAAAGAGAAAGTGGAGATAGAGGGAAAGAGAAAGGGGAGATAGAGGGAAAGAGAAAGTGGAGATAGAGGGAAAGAGAAAGGGGGATAGAGGGAAAGAGAAAGGGGGATAGAGGGAAAGAGAAAGTGGAGATAGCGGTAAAGAGAAAGGGGGATAGAGGGAAAGAGAAAACGGAGATAGAGGGAAAGAGAAAGTGGAGATAGAGGGCAAGAGAAAGGGGGGATAGAGGAAAAGAGAAAGGGGGGATAGAGGGAAAGAGAAAGGGGAGATAGAGGGAAAGAGAAAGGGGGGATAGAGGGAAAGAGAAGGGGGCGATAGAGGGAAAGAGAAAGGGGGGATAGAGGGAAAGAGAAAGTGGAGATAGAGGGAAAGAGAAAGGGGAGATAGAGGGAAAGAGAAAGGGGGATAGAGGGAAAGAGAAAGGGGAGATAGAGGGAAAGAGAAAGTGGAGATAGAGGGAAAGAGAAAGGGGAGATAGAGGGAAAGAGAAAGGGGGATAGAGGGAAAGAGAAAGTGGAGATAGAGGGAAAGAGAAAGGGGAGATAGAGGGAAAGAGAAAGGGGGGATAGAGGGAAAGAGAAAGTGGAGATAGAGGGAAAGAGAAAGGGGAGATAGAGGGAAAGAGAAAGGGGGGATAGAGGGAAAGAGAAAGGGGAGATAGAGGGAAAGAGAAAGGGGGGATAGAGGGAAAGAGAAATGGGAGATAGAGGGCAAGAGAAAGTGGAGATAGAGGGAAAGAGAAAGGGGGGATAGAGGGAAACAGAAAGGGGGGATAGAGGGAAAGAGAAAGGGGTGATAGAGGGCAAGAGAAAGTGGAGATAGAGGGAAAGAGAAAGGGGAGATAGAAGGAAAGAGAAAGGGGGATAGAGGGAAAGAGAAAGGGGGGATAGAGGGAAAGAGAAAGGGGGGATAGAGGGAAAGAGAAAGGGGGGATAGAGGGAAAGATAAAGGTGAGATGGAGGGAAAGAGAAAGGGGAGATAGAGGGAAAGAGAACGTGGAGATAGAGGGAAAGAGAAAGGGGAGATAGAGGGAAAGAGAAAGGGGGATAGAGGGAAAGAGAAAGGGGAGATAGAGGGAAAGAGAAAGGGGAGATAGAGGGAAAGAGAAAGTGGAGATAGAGGAAAAGAGAAAGGGGAGATAGAGGGAAAGAGAAAGGGGGGATAGAGGGAAAGAGAAAGGGGTGATAGAGGGCAAGAGAAAGTGGAGATAGAGGGAAAGAGAAAGGGGAGATAGAAGGAAAGAGAAAGGGGGATAGAGGGAAAGAGAAAGGGGGGATAGAGGGAAAGAGAAAGGGGGGATAGAGGGAAAGAGAAAGGGGGGATAGAGGGAATGAGAAAGGGGGGATAGAGGGAAAGATAAAGGTGAGATGGAGGGAAAGAGAAAGGGGAGATAGAGGGAAAGAGAAAGTGGAGATAGAGGGAAAGAGAAAGGGGAGATAGAGGGAAAGAGAAAGGGGGGATAGAGGGAAAGAGAAAGTGGAGATAGAGGGAAAGAGAAAGGGGAGATAGAGGGAAAGAGAAAGTGGAGATAGAGGGAAAGAGAAAGGGGAGATAGAGGGAAAGAGAAAGGGGGGATAGAGGGAAAGAGAAAGTGGAGATAGAGGGAAAGAGAAAGGGGAGATAGAGGGAAAGAGAAAGGGGGGATAGAGGGAAAGAGAAAGGGGGGATACAGGGAAAGATAAAGGTGAGATGGAGGGAAAGAGAAAAGGGAGATAGAGGGAAAGAGAAAGTGGAGATAGAGGAAAGAGAAAGGGGAGATAGAGGGAAAGAGAAAGGGGAGATAGAGGGAAAGAGAAAGGGGGGATAGAGGGAAAGAGAAAGTGGAGATAGAGGGAAAGAGAAAGGGGAGATAGAGGGAAAGAGAAAGTGGAGATAGAGGGAAAGAGAAAGGGGGATAGAGGGAAAGAGAAAGGGGGATAGAGGGAAAGAGAAAGTGGAGATAGCGGTAAAGAGAAAGGGGGATAGAGGGAAAGAGAAAGGGGAGATAGAGGGAAAGAGAAAGTGGAGATAGAGGGAAAGAGAAAGGGGAGAGAGAGGGAAAGAGAAAGGGGGGATAGAGGGAAAGAGAAAGGGGGGATAGAGGGAAAGAGAAAGGGGGGATAGAGGGAAAGAGAAAGGGGGATAGAGGGAAAGAGAAAGGGGGGATAGAGGGAAAGATAAAGGTGAGATGGAGGGAAAGAGAAAGGGGAGATAGAGGGAAAGAGAAAGTGGAGATAGAGGGAAACAGAAAGGGGATATAGAGGGAAAGAGAAAGGGGGGATAGAGGGAAAGAGAAAGTGGAGATAGAGGGAAAGAGAAAGGGGAGATAGAGGGAAAGAGAAAGTGGAGATAGAGGGAAAGAGAAAGGGGGATAGAGGGAAAGAGAAAGGGGGATAGAGGGAAAGAGAAAGTGGAGATAGCGGTAAAGAGAAAGGGGGATAGAGGGAAAGAGAAAACGGAGATAGAGGGAAAGAGAAAGTGGAGATAGAGGGCAAGAGAAAGGGGGGATAGAGGGAAAGAGAAAGGGGGGATAGAGGGAAAGAGAAAGGGGAGATAGAGGGAAAGAGAAAGGGGGGATAGAGGGAAAGAGAAAGGGGGGATAGAGGGAAAGAGAAAGGGGGGATAGAGGGAAAGAGAAAGTGGAGATAGAGGGAAAGAGAAAGGGGAGATAGAGGGAAAGAGAAAGGGGGATAGAGGGAAAGAGAAAGGGGAGATAGAGGGAAAGAGAAAGTGGAGATAGAGGGAAAGAGAAAGGGGAGATAGAGGGAAAGAGAAAGGGGGATAGAGGGAAAGAGAAAGTGGAGATAGAGGGAAAGAGAAAGGGGAGATAGAGGGAAAGAGAAAGGGGGGATAGAGGGAAAGAGAAAGGGGGGATAGAGGGAAAGAGAAAGGGGAGATAGAGGGAAAGAGAAAGGGGGGATAGAGGGAAAGAGAAAGGGGGGATAGAGGGAAAGAGAAAGGGGAGATAGAGGGAAAGAGAAAGGGGGCTAGAGGGAAAGAGAAAGGGGAGATAGAGGGAAAGAGAAAGGGGGGATAGAGGGAAAGAGAAAGGGGGGATAGAGGGAAAGAGAAAGTGGAGATAGAGGGAAAGAGAAAGGGGAGATAGAGGGAAATTGAAAGGGGGGATAGAGGGAAAGAGAAAGGGGGGATAGAGGGAAAGAGAAAGGGGGGATAGAGGGAAAGATAAAGGTGAGATGGAGGGAAAGAGAAAGGGGAGATAGAGGGAAAGAGAAAGTGGAGATAGAGGGAAAGAGAAAGGGGAGATAGAGGGAAAGAAAAAGGGGGATAGAGGGAAAGAGAAAGGGGAGATAGAGGGAAAGAGAAAGGGGGGATAGAGGGAAAGAGAAAGGGGGGACAGAGGGAAAGAGAAAGTGGAGATAGAGGGAAAGAGAAAGGGGAGATAGAGGGAAAGAAAGAGGGGGATAGAGGGAAAGAGAAATGGGAGATAGAGGGAAAGAGAAAGGGGGGATAGAGGGAAAGAGAAAGTGGAGATAGAGGGAAAGAGAAAGGGGAGATAGAGGGAAAGAGAAAGGGGGGGATAGAGGGAAAGAGAAAGGGGGGATAGAGGGAAAGAGAAAGGGGGGATAGAGGGAAAGAGAAAGGGGGGATAGAGGGAAAGATAAAGGTGAGATGGAGGGAAAGAGAAAGGGGAGATAGAGGGAAAGAGAACGGGGGGATAGAGGGAAAGAGAAAGTGGAGATAGAGGGAAAGAGAAAGGGGGGATAGAGGGAAAGAGAAAGTGGAGATAGCGGTAAAGAGAAAGGGGGATAGAGGGAAAGAGAAAGGGGAGATAGAGGGAAAGAGAAAGTGGAGATAGAGGGAAAGAGAAAGGGGGGATAGAGGGAAAGAGAAAGGGGGGATAGAGGGAAAGAGAAAGGTGAGATGGAGGGAAAGAGAAAGGGGGGATAGAGGGAAAGATAAAGGTGAGATGGAGGGAAAGAGAAAGGGGGGATAGAGGGAAAGAGAAAGGGGGATAGAGGGAACGAGAAAGGGGGGATAGAGGGAAAGAGAAAGGTGAGATGGAGGGAAAGAGAAAGGGGAGATAGAGGGAAAGAGAAAGGGGAGATAGAGGGAAAGAGAAAGGTGAGATGGAGGGAAAGAGAAAGGTGAGATGGAGGGAAAGAGAAAGGGGAGATAGAGGGAAAGAGAAAGGGGGGATAGAGGGAAAGAGAAAGGGGGGATAGAGGGAACGAGAAAGGGGAGATAGAGGGAAAGAGAAAGGGGGGATAGAGGGAAAGAGAAAGGGGAGATAGAGGGAAAGAGAAAGGGGGGATAGAGGGAAAGAGAAAGGGGGGATAGAGGGAACGAGAAAGGGGAGATAGAGGGAAAGAGAAAGGGGGGATAGAGGGAAAGAGAAAGTGGAGATAGAGGGAAAGAGAAAGGGGTGATAGAGGGAAAGAGGGACTGAGCGGAGAGAGGAGAGAGATTTGATTGGAAAATACACTGAGAATCACACCTGTAAAGATGAAAAAACACAGTGAATTCATATTGAGAAGAAATTGCCTTTGTTTTAATAGTAGGCTATGTGCATGTTTTCGCAAGAACCTTATTGACCACACTGCAGCTCTCCATTTGACATGCATGTAGGTAGGTATCTTCTTTTAAAACTCACACTATGAGTGTCTTCTCAAGCATATGCTTGCGTGTCAATGGATAATGGCAATTTAATACAAATATAATACACCTTTTAAAACTAAATTATCATGTAGGAGTAGTATTATATGACTAATCTAAAATTGACCTTAAATTTGAAATAAATCTTGAAGGTCTCTGTATACTGTTGTGGGGTTTTAGACATACGTCTGTGGGAGTCAACCTTTGAGAAATAAGAGGGCACACGTTAAGGTCAATAGCACACTTTCCCCTAATAATCATCACTTATTGTCTATTAGCATAAGGTTGGGATTATGATACACAACACTAAACCTAAATAACACCTTCATGAGGTTACAGTTGGCACTACAGAACTCTGTATATACAGACTAACAGCCTGGGCTCAATTCAACTATGTAAGTAAAGTAAACTCTAGTTAAGTTCAAATTCTACTAAGCTTACCACTTAAATTTCTGATGAATTTCTTTGGCCTCACTCTAGCTTCTTGGTAACTCTCAGTGATGGTTTCTTGATAATCAATGATAACATTTTTCCAATACTTTGCTGTAAGAGACAAAAGAGGAAAATGACATCTACATAATCTTCATCTGATTATCTTCCCTGTATGGAGGACATAAAACACATTTACTTAACCATTAAACAACAGTAAATATATCAATGTTTGCACTTTAAAGAGCTGCCAACATTTCAGGATAGGTTATGGCACATTAATCAATGACACTGTCCGGTGGTTTTCAAATTTAGCCAGAGCTTAGGTTGGTGTGTGTAAGGCAATGGACAAATTACATTAACCTGTTTGTTAGCAGTGCTGTCATCTGCAGATAATATAAGTGCCACCGGTGTAGCAGGAGTTGCTTCACTTGCTACTAAATCTATGGACAAGGGCATTGGTTGCAACCTCCAAACTTGGGATTAGCGCTAGTAATAATGTAGTTCACAAATTTAGCTGAAGGAAGGTAAATGCTGTGTATAAATGAATCACAGGGTCCTGTGGCTTCAAATTCACCATGAGATAAAGCTAACGATACCTAGATTATTGCACATGTGCCTGTGTATGTATGTGTGGGTATGTGCATGAGTGTGTATCTGCATGTGTGTATGTGTATGTGACTCTGTATGTGTGTGTGCATGTGCTTGTGTATGTGCCTGCGTGTATGTGTGCATGTGCTAAAGTGTCTGTGTGTATGTGTATTTGTGTATGTGCATGTGTCTCTCTGTGTATGGTGTGCCAGTATATGTATGTGCATGTGTGGGTAAGTGCCTGTGTATGTGTGTATGCATGTCTGGGTATGTGCATGTGTGTGCATGTGGCTATGTGGGCACGTGTGTATGTGTGCATATGTATACATGCATGTGCACGTGTGTATGAACTGCGTGTATATAAGTGTGAATCTCTGTGGCTCTTAATGTGTATGTGCGCATGTTATGTGTGTGTCTGTGTATGTGTATATCTGTGCGTGTGTATGTGTGTATCTGTGTATGTGTATGCATGTGTCTGTATGCATGTGTGTGTATGTGTGTGCAAGTGCATGTATATATGTGTATGTGTGTGCATGTATATATGTGTATGTGTATGCATGTTCGTGTATATATGTGTATATGTATGCATGTCCGTGTACGTATGTGTATATGTATGCATGTGCATGTATATATGTGTATATGTATGCATGTTCGTGTATATATGTATGCATGTTCGTGTATACATGTGTATCCATGTGCGTGTATATATGTGTATATGTATGCATGTTCGTGTATATATGTGTATATGTATGCATGTTCGTGTATATATGTGTATATGTATGCATGTTCGTGTATATATGTGTATGCATGTTCGTGTATATATGTGTATCTGTATGCATGTTCGTGTATATATGTGTATGCATGTTCGTGTATATATGTGTATCTGTATGCATGTTCGTGTATATGTGTATGCATGTTCGTGTATATATGTGTATGTGTATGCATGTTCGTGTATATATCTGTATGCATGTTCGTGTATATATGTGTATGTGTATGCATGTTCGTGTATATATGTGTATCTGTATGCATGTTCGTGTATATATGTGTATGCATGTTCGTGTATATATGTGTATCTGTATGCATGTTCGTGTATATATCTGTATGCATGTTCGTGTATATATGTGTATGTGTATGCATGATCGTGTATATATGTGTATCTGTATGCATGTTCGGGTATATATGTGTATGTGTATGCATGTTTGTGTATATATGTGTATCTGTATGCATGTTCGTGTATATATGTGTATGCATGTTCGTGTATATATGTGTATATGCATGCATGTTCTTGTATATATGTGTACATGTATGCATGTTCTTGTATATATGTGTATATGTATGCATGTTCTTGTATATATGTGTATATATGTGCGTGTGTATATACGTGTATGTGTGTATGTATGTCCGTGTGTATATGTATGCATGTTCGTGTATATATGTGTATATGTATGCATGTTCGTGTATATATGTGTATGTATGTGCATGTTCGTGTATATGTGTGTATATGTATGCATGAGCGCGTATATATGTGTATATGTATGCATGTTGGTGTATATATGTGTATATGTATGCATGTTCGTGTATATATGTGTATATGTATGTATGTTCGTGTATATATGTGTATATATATGCATTATCTTGTATATATGTGTATATGTGTATGTATGTGCTTGTGTATATATGTGTATATGTATGCATGTTCATGTATATATGTGTATATGCATGCATATTCGTGTGTATGTGTGTATATGTAAGCATGTTCGTGTATGTATGTGTATATATATGCATGTTCGTGTATGTATGTGTATATGAATGCATGTTCGTGTATATATGTGCATATGTATGCATTTTCGTGTGTATATGTGTATATATATGCATGTTCGTGTATATGTGTATGTGTATGCATGTGCGTGTGTATATATATATATATATATATATATATATATATATATATATATATATATATATGTATGTGTATGCATGTTCGTGTATATATGTGTGTATGTATACATGTTCGTGTATATATGTGTATGTGTATGCATGTGCGTGTATATATGTGTATGCATGTACGTGTATATATGTGTATATGTATCCATGTTCGGGTATATATGTCAATGTGTATGCATATTCGTGTATATATGTCTATGTGTATGTGTATGCATGCTCGTGTATATATGTGTATGCATGCTCGTGTATATATGTGTATGTGTATGCATGTGCGTGTATATATGTGTATGCATGCTCGTGTATATATGTGTATGTGTATGCATGTGTGTGTATATATGAGTATGCATGTGCGTGTATATATGTGTATGCATGTGCGTGTATATATGTGTATGTGTATGCATGCTCGTGTATATATGTGTATGCATGCTCGTGTATATATGTGTATGTGTATGCATGTGCGTGTATATATGTGTATGCATGTACGTGTATATATGTGTATATGTATGCATGTTCGTGTAAATATGTCTATGTTTATGCATGTTCGTGTATATATGTGTATGTGTATGCATGTGCGTGTATATATGTGTATGCATGTGTGTATATATGTGTATGCATGTTCGTGTAGGTATATATGTGTATGCATGTGCGTGTATATATGTGTATGCATGTGCGTGTATATATGTGTATGCATGTTCGTGTATATATGTGTATGCATGTTCGTGTATGTATGTGTATGCATGTGCGTGTATATATGTGTATCCATGTTCGTGTATATATGTGAATGCATGTTCGTGTATATATGTGTATATGTATGCATTATCGTGTATATATGTGTATGTGTATGCATGTTCGTGTATATATCTGTATGTGTATGCATGTGCGTGTATATATGTGCATGCATGTTGGTGTATATATGTATGCATGTTCGTGTATATATGTCTATATGTATGCATGTTCGTGTATATATGTGTATGTGTATGCATGTTCGTGTATATATGTGTATGTGTATCCATGTGCGTGTGTATATATGTGTATGCATGTTCGTGTATATATATATGTGTATGTATATGCATGTGCGTGTATATATGTGTATGCATGTTCGTGTATATATGTGTATATGTATGCATGCTCGTGTATATATGTGTATATGTATGTATGTTCGTGTATATATGTGTATGTGTATGCATGTGCGTGTATATGTGTATATGTATGCATGTTCGTGTATATATGTGTATATGTATGCATGTTCGTGTATATATGTGTATATGTATGTATGTTCGTGTATATATGTGTATATGTATGCATGTTCGTGTATATATGTGTATATGTATGCATGCTCGTGTATATATGTGTATATGTATGTATGTTCGTGTATATATGTGTATGTGTATGCATGTGCGTGTATATCTGTATATGTATGCATGTTCGTGTATATATGTGTATGTGTATGCATGTTCGTGTATATATGTGTATGTGTATGCATGTGCGTGTATATGTGTATATGTATGCATGTTCGTGTATATATGTGTATATGTATACAGGTGCGGGTATATATGTGTATATGTATGCATGTTCATGTATATATGTGTATATGTATGCATGTTCGTCTATATATGTGTATATGTATGCATGTGCGTGTATATATGTATGCATGTTCGTGTATATATGTGTATATGTATGACGTGTTCGTGTATATATGTGTATATGTGTATGCATGTTCGTGTATATATGTGTATATGCATGCATGTTCGTGTATATATATTTATATGTATGCATGTTCGTGTATATATGTGTATATGTATACATGTGCGTGTATAAATGTGTATGTGTATGCATGTTCGTGTATATATGTGTATATGTATGCATGTTCGTGTATATATGTGTATGTGTATGCATGTGCGTGTGTATATATGTGTATATGTGTATCTGTATGCATGTGGGTGTCTATATGTGTATATGTATGCATGTTCGTGTATATATGTGTATATGTATGCATGTTCGTGTATATATATGTATGTGTATGCATCTTCGTGTATATATGTGTATGTGTAGGCATGTTCGTGTATGTATATGTACGTGTATGCATGTTCGTGTATATATGTGTATATGTATGCATGTTCGTGTATATATGTGTATATGTAGGCATGTTCGTGTATATATGGGTATGTGTATGCATGTTCGTGTATATATGTGTATGTGTATGCATGTTCGTGTATATATGTGTATGTGTATGCATGTTCGTGTATATATGTGTATGTGTATGCATGTTCGTGTATATATGTGTATCTGTATGCATGTTCGTGTATATATGTGTATGCATGTTCGTGTATATATGTGCATATGCATGCATGTTCTTGTATATATGTGTACAGGTATGCATGTTCTTGTATATATGTGTATATGTATGCATGTTCTTGTATATATGTGTATATATGTGCGTGTGTATATATGTGTATGTGTGTATGTATGTGCGTGTGTATATGTATGCATGTTCGTGTATATATGTGTATATGTATGCATGTTCGTGTATATATGTGTATGTGTGTGCATGTTCGTGTATATGTGTGTATATCTAAGCATGAGCGTGTATATATGTGTATATGTATGCATGTTGGTGTATATATGTGTATATGTATGCATGTTCGTGTATATATGTGTATATGTATGTATGTTCGTGTATATATGTGTATATCTATGCATGATCTTGTATATATGTGTATATGGGTATGTATGTTAGTGTGTATATATGTGTATATGTATGTATGTTCGTGTATATATGTGTATATCTATGCATGATCTTGTATATATGTGTATATGGGTATGTATGTTAGTGTGTATATATGTGTATATACATGCAT
The DNA here is from genome assembly GCA_030765045.1 of Tenodera sinensis. Taxonomy (NCBI): domain Eukaryota; kingdom Metazoa; phylum Arthropoda; class Insecta; order Mantodea; family Mantidae; genus Tenodera; species Tenodera sinensis. The sequence continues at coordinate 3,170,441 of CM060964.1, forward strand.
ATTCGTGTGTATATGTGTATATGTAAGCATGTTCGTGTGTGTATGTGTACATGTATGCATGTTCGTGTATGTATGTGTATATGTATGCATGTTCGTGTATATATGTGCATATGTATGCATGTTCGTGTATATATGTGTATATATATGCATGTTCGTGTATATATGTGTATGCATGTTCGTGTATATATGTGTATGTGTATGCATGTGCGTGTGTATATATATATGTGTATGCATGTTCGTGTATATATGTGTGTCTGTATACATGTACGTGTATATATGTGTATGTGTATGCATGTGCGTGTATATATGTGTATGCATGAACGTGTATATATGTGTATATGTATGCATGTTTGGGTACATATGTCTATGTGTATGCATATTCGGGTATATATGTGTATGTGTATGCATGTGCGTGTATATATGTGTATGCATGTTCGTCTATATATATGTATGCACGTGCGTGTATATATGTGTATGCACGTGCGTGTATATATGTGTATGCATGTGCGTGTATATATGTGTATGCATGTTCGTCTATATATATGTATGCACGTGCGTGTATATATGTGTATGCACGTGCGTGTATATATGTGTATGCATGTGCGTGTATATATGTGTAGCTTGTGCGTGTATATATGTGTATGCATGTGCGTGTATATATGTGTATGCATGTGCGTCTCTGTATGTGTATGCATGTTCGTGTATATAGGTGTATGCATATTCGTGTATGTATGTGTATGCATGTGCGTGTATATATGTGTATCCATGTTCGTGTGTATATGTGTATGAATGTGCGTGTATATATGTGTATGCACGTTCGTGTATATATGTTTATATGTATACATGTGCGTGTATATATGTGTATGTGTATGCATGTTCGTGTATATATGTGTATATGTATGCATGTTCGTGTATATATGTGTATGCATGTGCGTGTATATATGTGTACGCATGTTCATGTATATATGTGTATATGTATGCATGTTCGTGTATATATCTGTATATGTATGCATGTTCGTGTATATATGTGTATATGTATGCATGTTCGCCTATGTATGTGTATATGTATGCACGTTCGTGTATGTATGTGTATATGTATGCATGTTCGTGTATATATGTGTATATGTATGCATGTTCGTGTATATATGTGTATGTGTATGCATGTTCATGTATATATGTGTATGTGTATGCATGTGCGTGTATATAGGTGTATATGTATGCATGTTCGTGTATATATGTGTATATGTATACATGTTCGTGTGTATATATATATGTATGTATGTGTATGCATGTTCGTGTATTGTTGTAGTGTTTAACGCCCGCTTTTACTACTACGGCACCGCAGGCGGTGACTCTGATGATACTTGGAATTAAGATGGAGCACCGGTGGAATGAGATGGCGGGGGAAACCGGAGAACCCGGAGAAAAACCGCCCTGACGCCGCTTCGTCCACCACGAATAGCACATGCTGGTCCCTGGGCTCGAACCCGGGCCGCCTAGGTGGTAGGCGAGCGCGCCAACCGCTCGGCCACGGCGCCGCCATGTTCGTGTATATATATGTATGTGTATGCCTGTACGTGTATATATGTTTATGTATGCATGTTCGTCTATATATGTGTATATGATTGCATGTTCGTGTACATATGTGTATATGTATGCATGTTCGTGTATATATGTGTATATGTATGCATATGCGTGTATATATGTGTATATGTATACATGTTCGTGTATATATCTGTATGTGTATGCATGTTCGTGTATATATGTGTATATGTATGTATGTTCGTGTATATATGTGTATATGTATGCATGTTCGTGTATATATGTGTATATGTATGCATGCTCGTGTATATATGTGTATATGTATGTATGTTCGTGTATATATGTGTATGTGTATGCATGTGCGTGTATATGTGTATATGTATGCATGTTCGTGTATATATGTGTATGTGTATGCATGTTCGTGTATATATGTGTATGTGTATGCATGTGCGTGTATATGTGTATATGTATGCATGTTCGTGTATATATGTGTATATGTATACAGGTGCGGGTATATATGTGTATATGTATGCATGTTCGTGTATATATGTGTATATGTATGCATGTTCGTCTATATATGTGTATATGTATGCATGTGCGTGTATATATGTATGCATGTTCGTGTATATATGTGTATATGTATGACGTGTTCGTGTATATATGTGTATATGTGTATGCATGTTCGTGTATATATGTGTATATGCATGCATGTTCGTGTATATATATTTATATGTATGCATGTTCGTGTATATATGTGTATATGTATACATGTGCGTGTATAAATGTGTATGTGTATGCATGTTCGTGTATATATGTGTATATGTATGCATGTTCGTGTATATATGTGTATGTGTATGCATGTGCGTGTGTATATATGTGTATATGTGTATCTGTATGCATGTGGGTGTCTATATGTGTATATGTATGCATGTTCGTGTATATATGTGTATATGTATGCATGTTCGTGTATATATATGTATGTGTATGCATCTTCGTGTATATATGTGTATGTGTAGGCATGTTCGTGTATGTATATGTACGTGTATGCATGTTCGTGTATATATGTGTATATGTATGCATGTTCGTGTATATATGTGTATATGTAGGCATGTTCGTGTATATATGGGTATGTGTATGCATGTTCGTGTATATATGTGTATGTGTATGCATGTTCGTGTATATATGTGTATGTGTATGCATGTTCGTGTATATATGTGTATGTGTATGCATGTTCGTGTATATATGTGTATCTGTATGCATGTTCGTGTATATATGTGTATGCATGTTCGTGTATATATGTGCATATGCATGCATGTTCTTGTATATATGTGTACAGGTATGCATGTTCTTGTATATATGTGTATATGTATGCATGTTCTTGTATATATGTGTATATATGTGCGTGTGTATATATGTGTATGTGTGTATGTATGTGCGTGTGTATATGTATGCATGTTCGTGTATATATGTGTATATGTATGCATGTTCGTGTATATATGTGTATGTGTGTGCATGTTCGTGTATATGTGTGTATATCTAAGCATGAGCGTGTATATATGTGTATATGTATGCATGTTGGTGTATATATGTGTATATGTATGCATGTTCGTGTATATATGTGTATATGTATGTATGTTCGTGTATATATGTGTATATCTATGCATGATCTTGTATATATGTGTATATGGGTATGTATGTTAGTGTGTATATATGTGTATATGTATGTATGTTCGTGTATATATGTGTATATCTATGCATGATCTTGTATATATGTGTATATGGGTATGTATGTTAGTGTGTATATATGTGTATATACATGCATATTCGTGTGTATATGTGTATATGTAAGCATGTTCGTGTGTGTATGTGTACATGTATGCATGTTCGTGTATGTATGTGTATATGTATGCATGTTCGTGTATATATGTGCATATGTATGCATGTTCGTGTATATATGTGTATATATATGCATGTTCGTGTATATATGTGTATGCATGTTCGTGTATATATGTGTATGTGTATGCATGTGCGTGTGTATATATATATGTGTATGCATGTTCGTGTATATATGTGTGTCTGTATACATGTACGTGTATATATGTGTATGTGTATGCATGTGCGTGTATATATGTGTATGCATGAACGTGTATATATGTGTATATGTATGCATGTTTGGGTACATATGTCTATGTGTATGCATATTCGGGTATATATGTGTATGTGTATGCATGTGCGTGTATATATGTGTATGCATGTTCGTCTATATATATGTATGCACGTGCGTGTATATATGTGTATGCACGTGCGTGTATATATGTGTATGCATGTGCGTGTATATATGTGTATGCATGTTCGTCTATATATATGTATGCACGTGCGTGTATATATGTGTATGCACGTGCGTGTATATATGTGTATGCATGTGCGTGTATATATGTGTAGCTTGTGCGTGTATATATGTGTATGCATGTGCGTGTATATATGTGTATGCATGTGCGTCTCTGTATGTGTATGCATGTTCGTGTATATAGGTGTATGCATATTCGTGTATGTATGTGTATGCATGTGCGTGTATATATGTGTATCCATGTTCGTGTGTATATGTGTATGAATGTGCGTGTATATATGTGTATGCACGTTCGTGTATATATGTTTATATGTATACATGTGCGTGTATATATGTGTATGTGTATGCATGTTCGTGTATATATGTGTATATGTATGCATGTTCGTGTATATATGTGTATGCATGTGCGTGTATATATGTGTACGCATGTTCATGTATATATGTGTATATGTATGCATGTTCGTGTATATATCTGTATATGTATGCATGTTCGTGTATATATGTGTATATGTATGCATGTTCGCCTATGTATGTGTATATGTATGCACGTTCGTGTATGTATGTGTATATGTATGCATGTTCGTGTATATATGTGTATATGTATGCATGTTCGTGTATATATGTGTATGTGTATGCATGTTCATGTATATATGTGTATGTGTATGCATGTGCGTGTATATAGGTGTATATGTATGCATGTTCGTGTATATATGTGTATATGTATACATGTTCGTGTGTATATATATATGTATGTATGTGTATGCATGTTCGTGTATTGTTGTAGTGTTTAACGCCCGCTTTTACTACTACGGCACCGCAGGCGGTGACTCTGATGATACTTGGAATTAAGATGGAGCACCGGTGGAATGAGATGGCGGGGGAAACCGGAGAACCCGGAGAAAAACCGCCCTGACGCCGCTTCGTCCACCACGAATAGCACATGCTGGTCCCTGGGCTCGAACCCGGGCCGCCTAGGTGGTAGGCGAGCGCGCCAACCGCTCGGCCACGGCGCCGCCATGTTCGTGTATATATATGTATGTGTATGCCTGTACGTGTATATATGTTTATGTATGCATGTTCGTCTATATATGTGTATATGATTGCATGTTCGTGTACATATGTGTATATGTATGCATGTTCGTGTATATATGTGTATATGTATGCATATGCGTGTATATATGTGTATATGTATACATGTTCGTGTATATATCTGTATGTGTATGCATGTTCGTGTATATATGTGTATATGTATGTATGTTCGTGTATATATGTGTATATGTATGCATGTTCGTGTATATATGTGTATATGTATGCATGCTCGTGTATATATGTGTATATGTATGTATGTTCGTGTATATATGTGTATGTGTATGCATGTGCGTGTATATGTGTATATGTATGCATGTTCGTGTATATATGTGTATGTGTATGCATGTTCGTGTATATATGTGTATGTGTATGCATGTGCGTGTATATGTGTATATGTATGCATGTTCGTGTATATATGTGTATATGTATACAGGTGCGGGTATATATGTGTATATGTATGCATGTTCGTGTATATATGTGTATATGTATGCATGTTCGTCTATATATGTGTATATGTATGCATGTGCGTGTATATATGTATGCATGTTCGTGTATATATGTGTATATGTATGACGTGTTCGTGTATATATGTGTATATGTGTATGCATGTTCGTGTATATATGTGTATATGCATGCATGTTCGTGTATATATATTTATATGTATGCATGTTCGTGTATATATGTGTATATGTATACATGTGCGTGTATAAATGTGTATGTGTATGCATGTTCGTGTATATATGTGTATATGTATGCATGTTCGTGTATATATGTGTATGTGTATGCATGTGCGTGTGTATATATGTGTATATGTGTATCTGTATGCATGTGGGTGTCTATATGTGTATATGTATGCATGTTCGTGTATATATGTGTATATGTATGCATGTTCGTGTATATATATGTATGTGTATGCATCTTCGTGTATATATGTGTATGTGTAGGCATGTTCGTGTATGTATATGTACGTGTATGCATGTTCGTGTATATATGTGTATATGTATGCATGTTCGTGTATATATGTGTATATGTAGGCATGTTCGTGTATATATGGGTATGTGTATGCATGTTCGTGTATATATGTGTATGTGTATGCATGTTCGTGTATATATGTGTATGTGTATGCATGTTCGTGTATATATGTGTATGTGTATGCATGTTCGTGTATATATGTGTATCTGTATGCATGTTCGTGTATATATGTGTATGCATGTTCGTGTATATATGTGCATATGCATGCATGTTCTTGTATATATGTGTACAGGTATGCATGTTCTTGTATATATGTGTATATGTATGCATGTTCTTGTATATATGTGTATATATGTGCGTGTGTATATATGTGTATGTGTGTATGTATGTGCGTGTGTATATGTATGCATGTTCGTGTATATATGTGTATGTGTGTGCATGTTCGTGTATATGTGTGTATATCTAAGCATGAGCGTGTATATATGTGTATATGTATGCATGTTGGTGTATATATGTGTATATGTATGCATGTTCGTGTATATATGTGTATATGTATGTATGTTCGTGTATATATGTGTATATCTATGCATGATCTTGTATATATGTGTATATGGGTATGTATGTTAGTGTGTATATATGTGTATATGTATGTATGTTCGTGTATATATGTGTATATCTATGCATGATCTTGTATATATGTGTATATGGGTATGTATGTTAGTGTGTATATATGTGTATATACATGCATATTCGTGTGTATATGTGTATATGTAAGCATGTTCGTGTGTGTATGTGTACATGTATGCATGTTCGTGTATGTATGTGTATATGTATGCATGTTCGTGTATATATGTGCATATGTATGCATGTTCGTGTATATATGTGTATATATATGCATGTTCGTGTATATATGTGTATGCATGTTCGTGTATATATGTGTATGTGTATGCATGTGCGTGTGTATATATATATGTGTATGCATGTTCGTGTATATATGTGTGTCTGTATACATGTACGTGTATATATGTGTATGTGTATGCATGTGCGTGTATATATGTGTATGCATGAACGTGTATATATGTGTATATGTATGCATGTTTGGGTACATATGTCTATGTGTATGCATATTCGGGTATATATGTGTATGTGTATGCATGTGCGTGTATATATGTGTATGCATGTTCGTCTATATATATGTATGCACGTGCGTGTATATATGTGTATGCACGTGCGTGTATATATGTGTATGCATGTGCGTGTATATATGTGTATGCATGTTCGTCTATATATATGTATGCACGTGCGTGTATATATGTGTATGCACGTGCGTGTATATATGTGTATGCATGTGCGTGTATATATGTGTAGCTTGTGCGTGTATATATGTGTATGCATGTGCGTGTATATATGTGTATGCATGTGCGTCTCTGTATGTGTATGCATGTTCGTGTATATAGGTGTATGCATATTCGTGTATGTATGTGTATGCATGTGCGTGTATATATGTGTATCCATGTTCGTGTGTATATGTGTATGAATGTGCGTGTATATATGTGTATGCACGTTCGTGTATATATGTTTATATGTATACATGTGCGTGTATATATGTGTATGTGTATGCATGTTCGTGTATATATGTGTATATGTATGCATGTTCGTGTATATATGTGTATGCATGTGCGTGTATATATGTGTACGCATGTTCATGTATATATGTGTATATGTATGCATGTTCGTGTATATATCTGTATATGTATGCATGTTCGTGTATATATGTGTATATGTATGCATGTTCGCCTATGTATGTGTATATGTATGCACGTTCGTGTATGTATGTGTATATGTATGCATGTTCGTGTATATATGTGTATATGTATGCATGTTCGTGTATATATGTGTATGTGTACGCATGTTCATGTATATATGTGTATGTGTATGCATGTGCGTGTATATATGTGTATATGTATGCATGTTCGTGTATATATGTGTATATGTATACATGTTCGTGTGTATATATATATGTATGTATGTGTATGCATGTTCGTGTATTGTTGTAGTGTTTAACGCCCGCTTTTACTACTACGGCACCGCAGGCGGTGACTCTGATGATACTTGGAATTAAGATGGAGCACCGGTGGAATGAGATGGCGGGGGAAACCGGAGAACCCGGAGAAAAACCGCCCTGACGCCGCTTCGTCCACCACGAATAGCACATGCTGGTCCCTGGGCTCGAACCCGGGCCGCCTAGGTGGTAGGCGAGCGCGCCAACCGCTCGGCCACGGCGCCGCCATGTTCGTGTATATATATGTATGTGTATGCCTGTACGTGTATATATGTTTATGTATGCATGTTCGTCTATATATGTGTATATGATTGCATGTTCGTGTACATATGTGTATATGTATGCATGTTCGTGTATATATGTGTATATGTATGCATATGCGTGTATATATGTGTATATGTATACATGTTCGTGTATATATCTGTATGTGTATGCATGTTCGTGTATATATATGTATGTGAATGCCTGTTCGTGTATATATGTGTATATGTATGCATGTTCGTGTATATATGTGTATGTGTATGCATGTTCTTGCATATATGTGTATGTATGTGCGTGTGTATATATGTGTCTCAATGAATCTCAATCCCTCTGCTACACTTTGTGGTTTAGAAATCTCAATCCCTCTACTACACTCTGTGGTTTAGGAATCTCAATCCCTCTGCTACACTTTGTGGTTTAGGCATCTCAATCCCTCTGCTACGCTTTGTGGTTTAGGAATCTCAATCCCTCTGCTACACTTTGTGGTTTACGAATCTCAATCCCTCTGCTACACTTTGTGGTTTAGGAATCTCAATCCCTCTGCTACACGTTGGGGTTTAGGAATCTCAATCCCTCTGCCACACTTTGTGGTTTAGGAATCTCAATCCCTCTGCTACACTTTGTGGTTTAGGAATCTCAATCCCTGTGTTGTACTCTGTGGTTTAGGAATCTCAATCCCTGCGTTGTACTCTGTGGTTTAGCAATCTCAATCCCTGTGTTGTACTCTGTGGTTTAGGAATCTCAATCCCTGTGTTGTACTCTGTGGTTTAGGAATCTCAATCCCTGTGTTGTACTCTGTGGTTTAGGAATCTCAATCCCTGTGTTGTACTCTGTGGTTTAGGAATCTCAATCCCTGTGTTGTACTCTGTGTTTTAGACTTTTCAATCCCTGTGTTGTACTTTGTGGTTTAGGAATCTCAATCCCTGTGTTGTACTCTGTGTTTTAGACATTTCAATCCCTGTGTTGTACTCTGTGGTTTAGGAATCTCAATTCCTCTGCTACACTTTGTGGTTTAGGAATCTCAATCCCTGTGTTGTACTCTGTGGTTTAGGATTCTCAATCCCTGTGTTGTACTCTGTGGTTTAGGAATCTCAATCCCTGTGTTGTACTCTGTGTTTTAGACTTTTCAATCCCTGTGTTGTACTTTGTGGTTTAGGAATCTCAATCCCTGTGTTGTACTCTGTGTTTTAGACATTTCAATCCCTGTGTTGTACTCTGTGGTTTAGACATTTCAATCCTTGAGTTGTGCTTTGTGGTTTAGGAATCTCAATCGCTGTGTTGTACTCTGTGGTTTAGGAATCTCAATCCCTGTGTTGTACTCTGTGGTTTAGGAATCTCAATCCCTCTGCTACACTAGGTGGTTTAGGAATCTCAATCCCTCTGCTACACTATGTGGTTTAGGAATCTCAATCCCTGTGTTGTACTCTGTGGTTTAGGAATCTCAATCCCTGTGTTGTACTCTGTGGTTTAGGAATCTCAATTCCTGTGTTGTACTCTGTGGTTTAGGAATCTCAATCCCTGTGTTGTACTCTGTGATTTACGAATCTCAATCCCTCTGCTACACTTTGTGGTTTAGGAATCTCAATCCCTGTGTTGTACTCTGTGGTCTAGGAATCTCAATCCCTGTGTTGTACTCTATGGTTTAGGAATCTCAATCCCTCTGTTGTACTCTGTGGTTTAGGAATCTCAATCCCTCTGCTACACGTTGTGGTTTAGGAATCTCAATACCTCTGCTACAGTTTGTGGTTTAGGAATCTCAATTCCTCTGCTACACTTTGTGGTTTAGGAATCTCAATCCCAGTGTTGTACTCTGTGGTTTAGGAATCTCAATCCCTCTGCTACACTTTGTGGTTTAGGAATCTCAATCCCTGTGTTGTACTCTGTGGTTTAGGAATCTCAATCCCTGTGTTGTACTCTGTGGTTTAGGAATCTCAATCCCTCTGCTACACTTTGTGGTTTAGGAATCTCTATCCCTCTGCTACACTTTGTGGTTTAGGAATCTCAATCCCTCTGCTACACTTTGTGGTTTCATAGTATAAGCCTAGTCCCAATTAGCAGGTATTGCTTAAATAACATACTCAGGATGAACCAGAAGGACAATATTTTGGTGGGTAAAACTTTAGGTAATAATAAATACTGGAAGTTGATGACAGTGTTGTTGGAATCACATTAAAATATGAATTTTGTGTCGATTAATAACACTAAACAACTTCTTTTTTCAATAGAAGTCAGAAATTTGCTGTTTCTACACTCAGGGGTCTCCGTCTAGGGGATATGTGAATGGCGACCACAAGGTACCCAAGCTGAGCAGAACATTACTTCCACTTACTGGTGTTTTGCTTCTCACTGTAACTTTTCTATCTGACCTTACCTTGGTCATCTCTTGTTCTCTTCTGACCCCGATGCTATTAGGGTTCCCGAGGGCTAGGGAGTCTTTATTTTTCCAATCTCTCCATTTCTCTATAAAATCTCAACCCCTAACATGCTGACCTGTCATGGCATGTAATACGTACTCTGACTGGTAATCAGAGGATATGGTCGGTGAATTTATTTTGATAATTCTCACGGTCAGGTCGGTGAGACCCGTAAACCAACGACAGGTGTGGTCCTCCAGACATTCTGGGGGTTGTGAGAGAGCGATGTGACCGCCAAAACATAAAAATATGGTGCTCTCTTAAAAGCGGTTACTATACTGCTATTGCTCTATGAGTGAAATAATGTTGTAGAGCAAGAGGATTAATGACTTCATTGTCAGAAATCCAGCATTAGCTAACAACAACAACAACTTTGTGGTTTAGGATTCTCAATCCATGTGTTGTACTCTGTGGTCTAGGAATCTCAATCCCTCTGTTGTACTCTGTGGTTTAGGAATCTCAATCCCTCTGCTACACTTTGTGGTTTAGGAATCTCAATCCCTCTGCTACACTTTGTGGTTTAGGAATCTCAACCCCTCTGCTACATTTTGTGGTTTAGGAATCTCAATCGCTGTGTTGTACTCTGTGGTTTAGGAATCTCAATCCCTGTGTTGTACTCTGTGGTTTAGGATTCTCAATCCCTGTGTTGTACTCTGTGGTTTAGGAATCTGAATCCCTGTGTTGTACTCTGTGGTTAACGAATCTCAATCCCTGTGTTGTACTCTGTGGTTTAGGAATCTCAATCGCTGTGTTGTACTCTATGGTTTAGGAATCTCAATCCCTCTGCTACACTTTGTGGTTTAGGAATCTCAATCCCTCTGCTACACTTTGTGGTCTAGGAATCTCAATCCCTGTGTTGTACTCTGTGGCTTAGGAATCTCAATGCCTGTGTTGTACTCTGTGGTTTAGGAATCTCAATCCCTGTGTTGTACTTTGTGGTTTAGGAATCTCAATGCCTGTGTTGTACTCTGTGGTTAAGGAATCTCAATCCCTGAGTTGTACTCTGTGGTTTAGGAATCTCAATCCCTGTGTTGTACTCTGTGGTTTAGGAATCTCAATCCCTCTGCTACACTTTGTGGTTTAGGAATCTCAATCCCTGTGTTGTACTCTGTGGTTTAGGAATCTCAATCCGTGTTGTACTCTGTGGTTAAGGAATCTCAATCCCTGCGTGTACTCTGTGGTTTAGGAATCTCAATCCGTCTGCTACACTTTGTGGTTTAGGAATCTCAATCCCTGTGTTGTACTCTGTGGTTTAGGAATCTCAATCCCTGTGTTGTACTCTGTGGTTTAGGAATCTCAATTCCTCTGCTACACTATGTGGTTTAGGAATCTCAATTCCTGTGTTGTACTCTGTGGTTTAGGAATCTCAATCCCTGTGTTGTACTCTGTGGTTTACGAATCTCAATCCCTGTTGTACTCTGTGGTTTAGGAATCTCAATCCCTGTGTTGTACTCTGTGGTTTAGGAATCTCAATCCCTGTGTAGTACTCTGTGGTTTAGGAATCTCAATCCCTGTGTTGTACTCTGTGGTTTACGAATCTCAATCCCTGTGTTGTACTCTGTGGTTTACGAATCTCAATTCCTGTGTTGTACTCTGTGGTTTAGGAATCTCAGTCCCTGTGCTGTACTCTGTGGTTTAGGAAACTCAAACCGTTTGCTACACTTTGTGGTTTAGGAATCTCAATCCCTGTGTATTACTCTGTGGTTTAGGAATCTCAATACCTGTGTTGTACCCTGTGGTTTAGGAATCTCAATTCCTATGTTGTACTCTGTGGTTTAGGAATTCCAATCCCTGTGTTGTACTCTGTGGTTTACGAATCTCAATCCCTGTGTTGTACTCTGTGGTTTAGGAATCTCAATCCCTCTGCTACACTATGTGGTTTAGGAAACTCAATCCGTCTGCTACACTTTGTGGTTCAGGAATCTCAATCCCTGTGTATTACTCTGTGGTTTAGGAATCTCAATACCTGTGTTGTACCCTGTGGTTTAGGAATCTCAATCCCTGTGTTGTACTCTGTGGTTTACGAATCTCAATCCCTCTGCTACACTTTGTGGTTTAGGAATCTCAATCCCTGTGTTGTACTCTGTGGTCTAGGAATCTCAATCCCTGCGTTGTACTCTATGGTTTAGGAATCTCAATCCCTCTGTTGTACTCCATGGTTTAGGAATCTCAATCCCTCTGCTACACGTTGTGCTTTAGGAATCTCAATCCCTGTGTTGTACTCTATGGTTTAGGAATCCCAATCCCTCTGCTACACTCTGTGGTTTAGTAATCTCAATCCCTCTGCTACACGTTGTGGTTTAGGAATCTCAATCCCTCTGCTACACTTTGTGGTTTAGGAATCTCAATCCCTCTGCTACACTTTGTGGTTTAGGAATCTCAATCCCTGTGTTGTACTCTGTGGTTTAGGAATCTCAATCCCTCTGCTACACTTTGTGGTTTAGGAATCTCAATCCCTGTGTTATACTCTGTGGTTTAGGAATATCAATCCCTCTGTTACACTTTGTGGTTTAGGAATCTCAATCCCTGTGTTGTACTCTGTGGTTTAGGAATCTCAATCCCTGTGTTGTACTCTGTGGTTTAGGAATCTCAATCCCTGTGTTGTACTCTGCGGTTTAGGAATCTCAATCCCTGTGTTGTACTGTGTGGTTTAGACATTTCAATCTCTGTGTTGTACTCTGTGGTTTAGGAGTCTCAATCCCTGTGTTGTACTCTGTGTTTTAGGTATCTCAATCCCTCTGCTACACTTTGTGGTTTAAGAATCTCAATCCCTCAGCCACACTCTGTGGCTTAGGAATCTCAGTCCCTCTGCTACACTTTGTGGCTAAGGAATCACAATCCCTCTGCTACACTGTGTGGTTAAGGAATCTCAATCCCTGTGTTTTACTCTGTGGTTTAGGAATCTCAATCCCTCTGCTACACTTTGTGGTTTAGGAATCTCAATCGCTCTGCTACACTTTGTGGTTTAGGAATCTCAATCCCTCTGCTACACTTTGTGGTTTAGGAATCTCGATCCCTCTGCTACGCTTTGTGGTTTAGGAATCTCAATCCCTCTGCAACACTTTGTGGTTTAGGAATCTCAATCCCTGTGATGTACTCTGTGGTTTAGGAATCTCAGTCCCTCTGCTACACTTTGTGGTTTAGGAATCTCAATCCCTTTGTTGTACTCTGTGGTTTAGGAATCTCAATCCCTCTGCTACACTTTGTGGTTTAGGAATCTCAATCCTTCTGCTACACTTTCTGGTTTAAAAATCTCAATCCCTCTGCTACACTTTGTGGTTTAGGAATCTCAATCCCTCTGCTACACTTTGTGGTTTAGGAATCTCAAACCCTGTGTTGTACTCTGTGGTTTAGAAATCTCAATCCCTGTGTTATACTCTGTGGTTTAGGAATCTCAATCCCTGTGTTGTACTCTGTGGTTAAGGAATCTCAATCCCTGAGTTGTACTCTGTGGTTTAGGAATCTCAATCCCTGTGTTGTACTCTGTGGTTTAGGAATCTCAATCCCTGTGTTGTACTCTGTGGTTTAGGAATCTCAATCCCTGTGTTGTACTCTGTGGTTTAGGAATCTCAATCCCTGTGTTGTACTCTGTGGTTTAGGAACCTCAATCCCTGTGTTGTACTCTGTGGTTTAGGAATCTCAATCCCTCTGCGACACTTTGTGGTTTAGGAATCTCAATCCGTGTGTAGTACTCTGTGGTTTAGGAATCTCAATCCCTGTGTTGTACTCTGTGGTTTAGGAATCTCAATCCCTCTGCTACACTTTGTGGTTTAGGAATCTCAATCCCTCTGTTACACTTTGTGGTTTAGGAATCTCAATCCCTGTGTTGTACTCTGTGGTTTAGGAATCTCAATCCGTCTGCTACACTTTGTGGTTTAGGTATCTCAATCCCTGTGTTGTACTCTGTGGTTTAGGAATCTCAATCCCAGTGTTGTACTCTGTGGTTTAGGAATCTCAATCCCTCTGTTGTACTCTGTGGTTTACGAATCTCTATCCCTCTGCTACACTTTGTGGTTTAGGAATCTCAATCCCTCTGCTACACTTTGTGGTTTAGGAATCTCAATCCCTGTGTTGTACTCTGTGGTTTAGGAATCTCAATCCCTGTGTTGTACTCTGTGGTTTAGGAATCTCAATCCCTCTGCTACACTTTGTGGTTTAGGAATCTCAATCCCTGTGTTATACTCTGTGGTTTAGGAATATCAATCCCTCTGTTACACTTTGTGGTTTAGGAATCTCAATCCCTGTGTTGTACTCTGTGGTTTAGGAATCTCAATCCCTGTGTTGTACTCTGTGGTTTAGGAATCTCAATCCCTGTGTTGTACTCTGCGGTTTAGGAATCTCAATCCCTGTGTTGTACTGTGTGGTTTAGACATTTCAATCTCTGTGTTGTACTCTGTGGTTTAGGAGTCTCAATCCCTGTGTTGTACTCTGTGTTTTAGGTATCTCAATCCCTCTGCTACACTTTGTGGTTTAAGAATCTCAATCCCTCAGCCACACTCTGTGGCTTAGGAATCTCAGTCCCTCTGCTACACTTTGTGGCTAAGGAATCACAATCCCTCTGCTACACTGTGTGGTTAAGGAATCTCAATCCCTGTGTTTTACTCTGTGGTTTAGGAATCTCAATCCCTCTGCTACACTTTGTGGTTTAGGAATCTCAATCGCTCTGCTACACTTTGTGGTTTAGGAATCTCAATCCCTCTGCTACACTTTGTGGTTTAGGAATCTCGATCCCTCTGCTACGCTTTGTGGTTTAGGAATCTCAATCCCTCTGCTACACTTTGTGGTTTAGGAATCTCAATCCCTGTGATGTACTCTGTGGTTTAGGAATCTCAGTCCCTCTGCTACACTTTGTGGTTTAGGAATCTCAATCCCTTTGTTGTACTCTGTGGTTTAGGAATCTCAATCCCTCTGCTACACTTTGTGGTTTAGGAATCTCAATCCTTCTGCTACACTTTCTGGTTTAAAAATCTCAATCCCTCTGCTACACTTTGTGGTTTAGGAATCTCAATCCCTCTGCTACACTTTGTGGTTTAGGAATCTCAAACCCTGTGTTGTACTCTGTGGTTTAGAAATCTCAATCCCTGTGTTATACTCTGTGGTTTAGGAATCTCAATCCCTGTGTTGTACTCTGTGGTTAAGGAATCTCAATCCCTGAGTTGTACTCTGTGGTTTAGGAATCTCAATCCCTGTGTTGTACTCTGTGGTTTAGGAATCTCAATCCCTGTGTTGTACTCTGTGGTTTAGGAATCTCAATCCCTGTGTTGTACTCTGTGGTTTAGGAATCTCAATCCCTGTGTTGTACTCTGTGGTTTAGGAACCTCAATCCCTGTGTTGTACTCTGTGGTTTAGGAATCTCAATCCCTCTGCGACACTTTGTGGTTTAGGAATCTCAATCCGTGTGTAGTACTCTGTGGTTTAGGAATCTCAATCCCTGTGTTGTACTCTGTGGTTTAGGAATCTCAATCCCTCTGCTACACTTTGTGGTTTAGGAATCTCAATCCCTCTGTTACACTTTGTGGTTTAGGAATCTCAATCCCTGTGTTGTACTCTGTGGTTTAGGAATCTCAATCCGTCTGCTACACTTTGTGGTTTAGGTATCTCAATCCCTGTGTTGTACTCTGTGGTTTAGGAATCTCAATCCCTGTGTTGTACTCTGTGGTTTAGGAATCTCAATCCCTCTGTTGTACTCTGTGGTTTACGAATCTCTATCCCTCTGCTACACTTTGTGGTTTAGGAATCTCAATCCCTCTGCTACACTTTGTGGTTTAGGAATCTCAATCCCTGTGTTGTACTCTGTGGTTTAGGAATCTCAATCCCTGTGTTGTACTCTGTGGTTTAGGAATCTCAATCCCTCTGCCACACTTTGTGGTTTAGGAATCTCAATCCCTGTGTTGTACTCTGTGGTTTAGGAATCTCAATCCCTGTGTTGTACTCTGTGGTTTAGGAATCTCAATCCCTGTGTTGTACTCTGTGGTTTACGAATCTCTATCCCTCTGCTACACTTTGTTGTTTAGGAGCCTCGATCCCTGCATTGTACTTTGTGGTTTAGGAGCCTCGATTCCTGTGTTGTACTCTGTGGTTTAGGAATCTCAATCCCTCTGCCACACTCTGTGGTTTGGGAATCTCAATCCCTGTGTTGTAATCTGTGGTTTAGGGATCTCAATCTCTGTGTTGTACTCTGCGCATTAGGAATCTCAATCCCTCTGCTACACTTTGTGGTTTAGGAATCTCAATCCCAGTGTTGTACTCTGTGGATTAGGAATCTCAATCCCTCTGCTACACTTTGTGGTTTAGGAATCTCAATCCCTGTGTTGTACTGTGTGGTTTAGGAATCTCAATCCCTCTGCTACACCTTGTGGTTTAGGAATCTCAAGCCCTGTGTTGTACTCTGTGGTTTAGGCATCTCAATCCCTCTGCTACACTTTGTGGTTTAGCAATCTCAATCCCTGTGTTGTACTCTGTGGTTTAGGAATCTCAATCCCTCTGCTACACTTTGTGGTTTAGGAGCCTCAATCCCTGCGTTGTACTTTGTGGTTTAGGAGCCTCGATTCCTGTGTTGTACTTTGTGGTTTAGGAGCCTCAATCCTGTGTTGTACTTTGTGGTTTAGGAGCCTCAATTCCTGTGTTGTACTTTGTGGTTTCGGAGCCTCAATTCCTCTGCTACACTTTGTGGTTTAGGAGCCTTAATTCCTCTGCTACACTTTGTGGTTTAGGAGCCTCAATTCCTCTGCTACACTTTGTGGTTTAGGAGCCTCAATTTCTCTGCTACACTTTGTGGTTTAGGAGCCTCAATTCCTCTGCTACACTTTGTGGTTTAGGAGCCATAATCCCTCTGCTACACTTTGTGGTTTAGGAGTCTCAATCCCTCTGCTACACTTTGTGGTTTAGGAGCCTCAATCCCTGTGGTATACATTGTGGTTTAGGAGCCTCAATCCCTGTGTTGTACTTTGTGGTTTGGGAGCCTCAATCCCTCTGCCACACTTTGTAGTTTGGGAATCTCAATCCCTGTGTTATACTTTGTAGTTTAGGAGCCTCAATCCCTCTGCTACACTTTGTGGTTTAGGAGGCTCAATCCCTGTGTTATACTTTGTGGTTTAGGAGCCTCAATCCCTGTGTTACACTTTGTCATTTAGGACCCTCAATCCCTGTGTTGTACTTTGTGGTTTAGGAGCCTCAATCCCTGTGTTATACTTTGTCATTTAGGACCCTCAATCCCTGTGTTGTACTTTGTGGTTTAGGAGCCTCAATCCCTGTGTTATACTTTGTCATTTAGGACCCTCAATCCCTGTGTTGTTCTCTGTGGTTTAGGAGCCTCAATTCCTCTGGTACACATTGTGGTTTAGGAGCCTCAATCCCTCTGCTACACTTTGTGGTTTAGGAATCTCAATCCCTGTGTTATACTTTGTGGTTTAGGAGCGTCAATCCCTGTGTTATACTTTGTGGTTTAGGAGCCTCAATCCCTGTGCTATACTTTGTGGTTTAGGACCCTCAATCCCTGTGTTGTACTTTGTGGTTTAGGAGCCTCAATCCCTGTGTTATACTTTGTCATTTAGGACCCTCAATCCCTGTGTTGTACTTTGTGGTTTAGGAACCTCAATCCCTGTGTTATACTTTGTCATTTAGGACCCTCAATCCCTGTGTTGTACTTTGTGGTTTAGGAGCCTCAATCCCTGTGTTGTACTTTGTGGTTTAGGAGCCTCAATCCCTGTGTTGTTCTCTGTGGTTTAGGAGCCTCAATTCCTCTGCTACACATTGTGGTTTAGGAGCCTCAATCCCTCTGCTACACTTTGTGGTTTAGGAATGTCAATCCCTGTGTTATACTTTGTGGTTTAGGAGCCTCAATCCCTGTGCTATACTTTGTGGTTTAGGACCCTCAATCCCTGTGTTGTACTTTGTGGTTTAGGAGCCTCAATCCCTGTGTTATACTTTGTCATTTAGGACCCTCAATCCCTGTGTTGTACTTTGTGGTTTAGGAACCTCAATCCCTGTGTTATACTTTGTCATTTAGGACCCTCAATCCCTGTGTTGTACTTTGTGGTTTAGGAGCCTCAATCCCTGTGTTGTTCTCTGTGGTTTAGGAGCCTCAATTCCTCTGCTACACATTGTGGTTTAGGAGCCTCAATCCCTCTGCTACACTTTGTGGTTTAGGAATGTCAATCCCTGTGTTATACTTTGTGGTTTAGGAGCGTCAATCCCTGTGTTATACTTTGTGGTTTAGGAGCCTCAATCCCTGTGTTATACTTCGTGGTTTAGGACCCTCAATCCCTGTGTTATACTTTGTGGTTTAGGACCCTCAATCCCTGTGTTGTACTTTGTGGTTTAGGTGCCTCAATCCCTGTGTTGTACTTTGTGGTTTAGGAGCCTCAATCCCTGTGTTGTACTTTGTGGTTTAGGAATCTCAATCCTTCTGCTATGCTTCGTGGTTTAGGATCCTCAATGCTTCTGTTATGGCCTGTGGTTTAGAAACCACAATCCTTCTGCTATGGTCTGTGGTCTAGGAATCTTAATCCCTGTAGTATTCTTTCATGCTGATATCCCTCAATCCCTAAGTTGTGCTTTGCAGCTTAATTCCTCCACTATACTTTTGTTGTTATGGTCGTCAGATTGTTTGTATTTCAAGGGTAACTGGGTAATCGTATTATGCTATATCTAGGCGACAATTCCTAAAATTTGTCCACACAATGTCTCAATATAGAGACATAAACACATAACATGAAATAACTAGTTAATGAATTGACGGTTGCTTTACAAAAGAACCATTTGCACTTTATTTTATTTTTGTCCTCAATCATGTGACTTATTTGCACATGCAAGCTATCAGCTTCGTTTCAAGTGTGATGGGTGCTTGCCAACAATCTAGTGCAGTTAGCAGTGTTTAGTGAGAGTGCAGCTTTTCAACGCCAGCTCAGTACTTATTAGAAGCCTAGAAATGCTGTAAACACAGGCAAGCATCCCCCGCTTGCTTAATAACTTGCCAGGCCATTAACGTTACCTCTGTTAAAACTTAGACATAACCTCAAATTGTAAATGATGATATTACAAATAATGGCACTCACATTCATACTTGCATCTATGGTTTAGATGGTATTGGCCTTATATGTTAATAAGTTACTAACATGTTAAATAATATTTGTGAACAATTTTTGTCAAACACTGCTCCGATTCTTAACTCTACACCAGACTTCACTACAAAATTCATCACTTCTCAGTTGAGTATGCGAAGTTCCATACTTGGAGTTTTACACTGCACATTTGCTAAAATCCAAGTTTCGTCACAAATGCTTATAACTACTAGGTAATACTGGATACCATGAGTACATTAATACTGCTTTATTGCCTTGTTAAACTCTTAGAAACAGGTAAATAAGCTTTTGTTGAAGCTGGTTACACTGGCAGGTAAAAAGGACAAAAGTGAGGTAGAAGGCAGGTAAAGTGGTATTGTCAACATATGAAAAGCAGCTAGATGGGAGCACAAATAAAATTGTTAAAATTGATGAATCTAAATTTGGGTACAGGTAGAAAGTGCAAGAGCAGGTACTTTGTGGGTGAAGCGTGGGGATAAAAGCCACTTCTTGCATGCATATTGGCAACCCCGAACCACAATGTGTACACAAATGTCATCCCACTCACACTCTATGAGGGAGTCATTGCACTCGCAGCACCGTGCCATGCCGATGTTGACAACAGCTCAGCAGGAGGAGAGGAAAGTGTGTTACCGCCACAAGCCTCAATTCATCAAATTTCTGCACCTTAAGTACATTTTACAGACACACACATTACATGGGTGTCACTTATTGTTCCTAAAGGTGTATTCTTAATACTTGTGCAACAGTGTTAATGTACATGAAAATGTATATGAACTGTTTTAGCACATATGCAATGAGAACCTATTTGGATCCTAAACTGAAGTGTAATCAAAGTGGATAATGTAGTGTATTGACCAAAACACTTCAAGTAGATTTTCCCCGCACTTTTAACACTATATTGTACTGTTTTATTGCATGAGTATTAAGAATATACCTTTAAGAATAATAATTGACACAAATAATATGTCATTTATTTCTGTCAATGTCTGTAAAGTGCACTTTATTGAGGCAAGGTGCACAAAGTAAAGCAGTCACACAAAATTATCTACACGCACTTCACCCAAGGCATCTGGGAACTTTCCTTTCTGCTGCATCCCTTCCCTCTCCTGTCAAGATGTAGCCAGCATCGTCACTCAACACAGAAGCTTTCCTGCATTTCATATGTTGGCAATAACACTTTCCCCGCCTTCTCCTACCTCACTTATGTACCATCTACACTAGCGACAAAGTTCAAACTCACCAGCTCTATTTTGATTTAGGTGTTAATTGTTATTCATTCCACCAAAATTATGAATTCTGAATTAATGTACTTTTAAATATTTGAAGCCTAATTACAGTATGTTTTATTACAAGTGGTTTGAACCTTCTCACAGCATTTGAATATTGCATTTAACTTATGAAATCATATCAATGCATGACTAACATTCTTCTGAATGTTATTGTTTGGTGTCATGTTAGTTTACGGTTATATCACTCTATATGTTTAGTGTGTCCCAGTGGTTGTGGTGTATTCAGCTGTGTGACAGCCCAAGTAAGCATATTAGTATAGCACTGAGTGCCTCAAATAAACATGAATAGGTAAAAGAGCAATGGCATGTGCACACAAAGATGCAGGATGGTAAAACAGAAAAATCTAATGTTGCACTCACGTGACTTTCTCTACTCTTGTACTAACCATTCTTAAAAACTCTTATTCCTATATCTACTTTGTGTTAGTTGAGATAAACATTTGCAGAAATGATCTTATTGTTTATCTTCTTGTAGGTACAAGCGGAATATGGGAATACAGTAGACTTTGAGCAATAGTCAAATCTTTTAAAGCTTTCAAATTGGGCTAACATATACAAAGTGAATAACAATGTTCCATTTGAAAGAAGTATAAGTTCTCCAAAACTTACACAAATAACAAGGAATAACTCTGAAATGGTTCACTCTAAAAAAAAAAAATTATTTGTACATAAATTGTGTATTTTAGCAAGATCTACATTTTTTTAACAGGACCGAATCACAGCGGTATAACTGTTTCATCTAAAATGGAGGAAATGTCATTTACATATGTGCTGGCCTATCACAGCACAACAGCGTCCCTCAGAGGCACATGAGGGGAAGGTCGGTGGATCTAAATATCATCTATTTAGTCCTCCCGGCTAGGTCCGATGGACCCGTTGACCAACAATAGGTGTGGTCCCCCTTGCAAAATGGGGGTTTAAGTCGGGTGATGTAACTGCCCGTTAAGAAAACAGTTACATGAAAGCCACATACATGAATATGAGTCCTAAAGATAAACATTCCGGAGTTAAAACTGTCCCCCAATCGGATCTCCGGGTGGGGACATCTTTAGGCAAATTTCACCACAACAATTCCAATACTTTAAGAATTTTACAATGGAATGCAGGAGGCATGTCCCAGTATTCACTGTGGAGTCATGGGAAACGAAGCTGCAGACTCACTTGCAAAGAAAGGCACAACAATAAAACAAAATTCTAAATTCAATTTCTCATATTCCTCAATAAAACGCTTGATCATTAAAAATTTTTGTCATTCATACCTACAAGAAATAGAAACAAATGCCAAAGATAAAAAATGGATTACACTGCTTTCCAATCCAGATATAATCCCCCAGAGACCAAGGAAAACAGCTGTTGCAGCCTTCCGACTATTGACAAATCATGACTGCTTGGCAAGTCATCTCTACAGAATAGGTATCTCAGCCTCACCAATATGTGTCCTGTGTAACGATCCAGCAGAAATGAACGAAGAACACTTGAAGACCTGTGAAGCATTAAGATCAGAAGAAACTACAGTTCAAAAGTATTGGAAAGCACGAATGCTAATGGCTTCATTGCCAGATGCAAGGCACTAGAAAACAACAACAACATTTTTTAACAGTAAGATTTTGTCTATCTCTTACAGCTTACAAGTTATGCAAAAGTCATCCAGAGTAAATAGGACTTCATGGGCTATAGCTGGAAAATTGAAGATACACATTTCATTTGTCATAAAAATATCTCAAACATATGGCATTTTAATCAAAATCGTTACAGCCATTTTCAAGAAAAACAAAATTTTCAAAATTTTTTCCGTGTAACTGGTAGTTTAGGTGGAACAATTTTCTTCAAAGTCTTCATGTTGCATTCTTGAAAGACATTAAACTTAAATATCAACCTTGGCTTTTGACCGACTTTTCATTTTTGAGTTATGCTGTCCACAGACTGGACCTTTTCCTAAAAATGCTTCTTTTTGGATTCAGGGGAGCCTCAAAATATATATTTCCGGTGAAATCTCAACATCAAATTTTTGGGTGGAATATAATACTTCCTCTACTTTACCATACATAGTAGAGAAAGTAAAAATAGCAAATAAAGTGGGTATTTCGGACTATAATGTTCGCTGTGCATTGAAGTGCAGAGATGGAACTGGTTCCCATGCAGTGATAGGCAGCGTTCAGCTGTGTTCATCTGCAGTGAAATAACTGCTAGCAGGGCAGAGCAAGGATCAGTGACGTCTATGTGCACTTTCATTGTTTGGACGTGAAGCTGTGAAGAAGGCATTGTTAATCTGTCACCATAAACTAAAGAGGTTGTGGTAGGCCAAAGAGCACCAGAATCGGACCTTAAACGACTGGAAAAGTGTTCTGGGGACAGATGAATTCAAATCATTGGCAGTATGTCTGCTGTCACCCTGGGGGAGAGAATGCCTGAAGCTTGACTCACCCCCTCTGTGAAACATGAAACTGCAAGCGTAATCATGTATGGGAACAATGAAGTTGGAGACTTAGTCAAAGTGGATGGAATTTTGGAGAAACAACATTACAGTTTGTCCAGAACGTGGTCACACTCAACATGTATGTATGTATATATTTTCTGTGAATGGGTATTACACGGTGGCAGAGTTAAATGTACAAATTAAGGTTACAAACAAATTGCACAAACAATAGTAATACAATCATACTACAATAAAGAACAATAATAAAAATATAGATGAAATGCACTAAATACTAATTAACACTCATTAATTGCATGCATGAGAGAGGAGAAATTAAGGAGAAGTGACTGGAGTGGTGGGGAACAAGCGAGTGATGTCAGAACTCAGGCAGTCACATACACAAGCGGTGTATGTTTACGTATTATAAACAATTATTGTGAAGTTATCACAGTGAGAGCGAGCGAGTGATACACTAATCCCCACCTCTTCTATTGCGCGTCTATGCTTCAGGAGTGAGGGGGTGTCAAAAGGAACTCGACAAGCTATACCATCTGGTTCTTTTGCACCATGCTGTGCCATTTGGTATGAGACTTATTGGACGTGGTTTTGCTTTTCAACAAAGTAACGACCCTAAACAAACGTTAAAGTTGTGTAAGAACTACGTGAATAGTAAAGAAGACACAGGAGTTGTAAACTCCATGACTTGACCCCTGCAACCTCCAGATCTATCCCCAATTGAACTTCTCTGGGAGAAGTTTGAAATGAAAGCAAAACAGATGACCCCTAACACTGTAGATGAGGTGTGGCACTGTCTTTTGCAAGCCTGGGACAATATAACTCCAGATGTGTCACAAAAATTACTGCAAGGATGCCCTGAATTTGTAAAGCAGTCATCACCGCAAGAGGTGGTCATTTTGATGAACAAAAGGTTTGAACAATTTCCTTACACCATGAAAAAAAGGATACAGACAGTATGAAAACATGTTTTATGTGAGTGATTTTTTTAAAATTTATTTTATAGCATATGTACTCAAGTTTGTTGTAGAATAAAATAAGTATTTGATTTTAACTATGTTAACAAGTACAGCACGTCGCTAGGTTATTTGCGTGCTTGTAAGAGTTTCAGGAGGCAATGTCATGATGTTAAAACAATAATGTGCTGATGTTATCTATCAAAGTACCCAACATCCCCTAACGTACTATTTGTGACGAAAATTGGGTTTGGGTCAATATGCAACACTGTCAATCAAAGTTAGTAACATGAATGAAATTACCTTAGGAATTGCATTTGGAGGTTGCCACTTAGGAGTCCTGTAACCCACCCACTTTATTGCTTTACTTTTATAGCAGCAAAATAAAAAATAAACAGCAAAAGACG
Organism: Tenodera sinensis; assembly: GCA_030765045.1. Lineage (NCBI taxonomy): Eukaryota > Metazoa > Arthropoda > Insecta > Mantodea > Mantidae > Tenodera > Tenodera sinensis. The sequence continues at coordinate 3,195,297 of CM060964.1, forward strand.
CCAATTTACAAAAGATTGGTATACTGGGATGAGTGCCGACCAAAGGGTATCTTGGATCATTGGGGTTTAGCAACCCCAGATTTTTCCCTACATTAGTGCATTTATTTAATCCTAACGCTATTATTAATCTCCAGCAAGTTTTTGGGAAGCTCTTAAGCCTTTACAGCCATAGGTGGCAATCGCATGTCATTACGGTCTACAGATTGTTGTTTATTTACCTCAACAGGGCCCCTGTTAAAAATGCTCACCCCATTTGTCTATTATTCCTTCTTTCACTTCCACTGATGTCTGGGCTTCTGTCCGCCAGATTTTAGACACGCTTTTCAAGTTTACATCCTTTAAAATCCTAGAGGCCATTTCTATACCTGCTAACACCAGATTGCTGTTAATATTGTTTTCTTTCTATTGTTTTCTTTCTAGCACATAGAACATCTAGCAGGATTATTTATTGACGCTATTGCCAACCTCGAATTTGAGTCATGATAGGAGTATTCGAATGCAATTCATCCTAATAGAGTGCTCTGTGGTATTCATACTTGAATTTCTACAATCTTCAATATATGACTCTACCCATAGAAAAGTGAAGCATGTCCTTCATTCTTCGGCTTTCCTCGGAAAGGTATGAAAGAGTGTTTTGTGGGTATGAATTTAAATGGAGGGCAAAACAGAAGCGAACGCCGTGGGTTTTGCTAAAACAAGTTTAGCGTAGCAATTATTCTACAACAGGAACAATAGAGAAGTAACCATACATCTGTATTATTTCTACATTAATATATTTGTGTGTAATATTTGTATTTTCTGTAATTTGAGTGAAATTCGCAGCACTTAGGCGTAAGATGCTTTTAACAGGTTATTGTTAGTGTAACATATTGTATTATAATGATAATTGTATTAATCTGTATTTCATTTTCAGCCATCTAGATAGTAGGACACGCCTAGGATTTATTACTTGCAGCTTTGCACTTTAAGCCCCAATGGAGACTAAAATTAGAATCTGAAAATATGACATTCATTTGAGAAACAAATTTAAGAATAAGTCTTAAGAGCTTCTTATTGTAGCAGTAATTGATATTGGGTTTACGATTGCGTACTTGCTAAAACACTTAACATAGCTTTTCACACACATGTAGAAATTAATTTCATCCATTTATTGCACAACTTGTAGTTAAATAGTAATTAATAATAATTCACGGTCGGCGCCGTGGCGGAGTGGTTAGACTGTTTGCCTACCACCTAGGTGGCCAAATCCCAGGGACCCGCATGTGGTATTCTGGTGGACGAAGCGGCGTCTGGACGGGTTTTCTCCTGGTTCTCCGGTTTACCCGCCGCTCGTTCCACGAATTGCTCCATCATCACCTTTCTATTCATTGATTTTGCCTGCACTACATATCCTCTTCCTCACTCTCATACTAGTGCCTGGCTTCCAGGTCTTCACTCTGTCCGGTCCATAGGTTTCCCTGTTCCCCGACAGTCGTCTAACCCAAGGCACTGACTTGTAAGTCTTAGGGGGTGTAAGTTCTACATAACAAGAGGGTCAACAGGTAAAGAAGAAAAAGAAGACTATAATTCACGTTCAGGATATGTAGTTCTAGATTTATGTTGTTGAAATAAAGCCGTGTCGCGGTGTAAATTGCTCAACACTCAACATCGGTTATTACGCACATGTAGTATTCGTGCAGTCCTTTATTGAACATCGTGGGCCAAACCACCGCAGACCAGCCCCGTCAAAAATTAATGAAATATCATTGTGGTATAAAGGTGAAGTGAAGTCGTTTGAAATTGACGATGGATGGCCCCAAAGACTGTAATGAGGCAACATTTCGTTATTAAACCAGTACAGTTTGTCCAGATCGTCTTTTTTTCTTTTTCTTTTTTTTTTTTCCCCGTTAACGTCCTCCAACGTAATGTCATATCGGACGGTGTGTTAATGAAATGCGTGAAATGGTGCTCAAATGAGCCCGAGGTCCATGGAGCTTGAAGTTACCAGACATTCATCTTCTCAGGATAAGGGAAAACCTCGAAAAAAAGCCTTACCAGGATAACTTACCCTAAGTGAGATTCGAACTCGCGACCTCTTGAACGTGAGGCAGACACGCTAACCATCATGCTACCGAGGCGGGCCCAGATCATCCTGACATTCCATATACGCAAGAGAGGGGAAATTAGGAGAAGTAACTGGAGAGGCGGGGAACAAGCGAGTGATGTCAGAACTCAGGCAGTTACATACACAAGTAGTGTATGTTTACATATTGTAAACAATTATTGTGTAATTATTTCAGTCAGAGCAAGTAGTATACTAATCCCCACCTCTCCTATTATGCAAGTGGGCAGGTCTGTGCTATTGCGCATCTATACTGCAGGAGTGAGAGAGTTCCACGACGAACTGGACGGGCTGTAGTCATTAACTCAGGATAACTTTGCACCTACCAGGTATTCACTAACTTAACTATTTCTTTGGAAACATTTTTTAGCAGATACACAATCTTAAGCCATGGATATATGTGATACTTTATTTACTTTTCAGATATAGCGAGCTATCCATACAGTGGAATATGCCACCAATTTTGTTGTTTGTTCTTCATAATTAATGGATGGGACAGAAAAATTGGACCAAAGCAATAAATAATGTTTGAGATCAAAACCAGAATAGGCAAGGTAAAAATATTTCCAGTTCTGTATGCTTAATGCTTGTAATGTTTTCTATGGCGCATGGTTACTAAAAGTTTGGAATGACTTTTGTTAGTGGCTTAGGGCCTTCAGTACACTTTGCTATACTTGCTAATTACGCATATACCTCGTCGTTGTGCAATATGTGCATTACACTTTGTAAACACTCCATTAATCATATGGAACTTAACAAATAAAATGCAAATTAAGTACTATGTTTAGAGTTACCATACATCCTCATTTTTGCGGATATGTCGTCATTTTGCTAGTAAAACCTGACGTCCGCAATTTTTAAAATTCCCGATTCGTCCGCAATTTGTTCAATTGAAGCAAAATTAATAATTTAAATGTCATAATTATTCATATCCATATAGACCGCAGAAGAATCTAGGTTTCGTATGTTGACACACCTGCTTTAAACCTTATAGGTATAAGAGGCGGAATCAGCATTAAGTTTGTTGGCATAAATGAATAATAATTATCTTATAGGTTTGTTAATCCGTCTATTAATATTATTTCAGTTCCGGTTCATCTTCTGGTTTCGTTCCTCTTTATCATCCACTTTCACGTACACATGCATCGCATACAAATTGCCCTCCAGGGTAAAAAATAAATAATCAAGAGGTGAGTGAATGTTATTTATAAACACCTGATGTATTTAATTATTTATTTAATGAATGTACTTTAATCATAGCAGACCTGAGCCGGCTACTGAATTATTCATTGCAGCAAATGTAACTCTCTTGGAGGTTTATCATTGGTCTAATACTTTCCTGACACAATCTTATGTTTATTACAGATCTTCTTGGAAATGCCGAAAAGAAAATGCAGGCTTAAAGATGATCTTAAAAAAAGATTACCATCTATTCGCCGTGGACGGAAAGATTCTGAAGCAGAGTATATGATTTGTCCCAGCAGTTTCGTGTCCTTGACAAACCATGGTGCCAGAGACCTAGAAATACACATGAACGCAGACAAACATTATGAGAATGTGAAAGGAGTAAATTCGTGCAGTAAATTGATGAATTATTTTGTGAAAACAAATACGGACCTCGATGACAATGTCTGTGTTGCTGAAGGAGCTCTTGCATTGCATGTTGTAACTCATCATAGTTCGTAGAATTCAATGAATTGCACTCCTGTGTTACTGAAGAGTGTCTTTTCTGATTTTGCAATAGTTGCTAAAGTGTTGTGTGCTAAAACCAAAACCATTGTTGTGTGTTAGATTGTATTCTCTTTGCAAAAGAGAAGCGACGTTTTTTTGTTTGTTGCTAAGGGACTGCAAATAAAGATTTGTTGATCAGAAGCCGAGAATTATTTTGTGTTTAATATTATAAGTTTTCATCATAACGAAGTAAAACTGCATTTCATTTAGTTTTTTAACGTGTAATACGTAACAGCCATAGTGAACTCTGTGTTAGCACAGCATACGGTACAAACTGTGATATAATCATTAGGTGTTTCTACAGATAAAAGCAATTATGGTGCAGTAGAATTATTTCCTATCCTGTAGCATTATTTTGGCTGCTAAAATGATGGCTTGTGTGTTAAAGTCTTAAATGTTAAAAGCAAAGAAAATGATACAGCTGGAACAATAGCTAATTATATTAGTGAAAATCTACATATTTTGGACTTGAGAACAAGTATGTAACCTTCGGAGTGGATAACTGCAATATAATCGGAAGGAGGGAGAGAATGTGTTCTCTAATCTGAAGAGACTACTAAAATCCTCATTATTTGGGACTGGCTGCTCAGCACACCTCTGAATAACTGTATACAACATGGTACTGATCTCTAGGGCTTTTCTTCAGGGCGTTAAGGGTGCAAACCGACAAATAACGGCGAGATATTATTATTTGCAATTCAATTTTATTGTCATTAACTCCCAATAGATTCACAAATTAACTTCATACTTTTACAATCAGTAGCACTTTTCCAGTCCCGAAACAATTGCGTACCAAAATTTCTGGTTTTGTAAAAGAAGCATCCTTATTTTTGTCTTTCTTTGGTGTTTGAAAATATTCACTATACGATCAAATACACCCGTGCTGTATTTAGTCCAACGTACATCCAACGTTCTTCGCTGGCTTACCGACAGACGCATATATCGTTAGTAATAGTCATTCATTACCTCTCTACAGGGTAATTGTACGTAACCGCGATTGATTGATTCGACCACGATGTGTCGATCACACGGTCATGATCGACCTTGAACACATTTCCCTTCGATGCGCATAGTTTCGGGACATTGATAAAAAAATACAATTTTGATAATTAAATATAATATACAGTATTTACATTTGCCGTGCCTAAATAACTTGGCATATTCTCTGGTGTATTTTAACACAGACAATTCCAGTTACAACTTGTAATTTCTCATTTTCAAAATGTACAATTACTAAAGGTCGGAGACATGTGCGTTTTTCTATAGATATACTGCACATGGACTTTAGTGTTTTCGCTCGCGCATGTAAACAACAGCCTGACAATGAAAACCGCCTCACTGCAACACAACCTACAAGCATCATAAACCATGTATTCTTGAATTGCACTTAAATGGTTATACATGCTGCTGTTTATTAACTATAATATCGTCACAGAGTGCATTACACCAGGTTACAATGTGCATTCGTAAATTATTAAATGTGAAATTTCGACACCTATCACCGAAGCAGTTTTTAAACAGTGAAATACTTGTTTCTAGGTCACACGATATCAGATATGCAAATGCAAAGAATTCCACTCTGTCGTCTGGCGTGTTTTCCTTCTTACCTATTTTCAAAATTTCGCACATAGCTTGATAACCAGTACTTTTGTTTACGACTTTCTAGAATTTAGCTTTCACCTTTTCGATACCTGGTACAAGAGGTATCCTATTAATTGAATTAGCTAAGTATTCTATTGAGACGGAATATTGACTAATAGAGAATTGTTCATGTAAATATTTTTGTAAGAGTGTGTAAATTTTTAATTCTTTTAATTTGGGTGTATCAGGGACTTATTTTTTTTAATAATACTCAAAATAGACAATGTCTTCTCGTCACTTTGAGTTCAACCAATGAGAACTGTTGCGCGGATGAATACACAAGAATGGCGGTGTTGCGTCATAGGACGCTAGGTACTATATTCATTAGCGTCTGTGAACTCAAAGTGGGAGGTCGTATAATTGCTGATGGTGTGTGAACATGTAAATTACACCCAAACTTTTAACCAGCGTAGACGCTGTCGAAATTTAAAAGTCGTTAATTAATTGAAAATGTGATAAGAAGTGTAAATAACTAATAAATGTGTTTGTGATAAAAGAACGTTGGCTTTTGCATTCCATTCTTAGACCACCAACCCTGCAGATAAGAGTGGCGTCTGCTATAACAAACTTTCCACCTTCTAGTAAAAACAATACTCCATTTGCTGCTCTATTCACGCTGATATATGACCATCATTTATAATAAAACCCCGCCACAAATGGCGCCCAACGTGGGGCGCGAATTTAGAATGGAATGCAAAATTAAGAGAACAAAGTGTTAACATCGAATGACGCTATCTCATCGTGCAGGAGAAAGACGCCATTAGACCATCGACTGATATCAACAAAACATCGATACACGGAGAATCAACGTGGGAAAAACACCGGAGATCATCTAGCGAAGCCAACTACCCAGGAGACGTAAATAACCGGACGAAGAACCAGCAGAAAAGAAAGTAGGATCGAAATTTTTGTTTCTTTATACATTTTATTTCCATTGTGCATGTTTTTGAGAAGTGGAAAAGTAACAGGACTTTCAACATTAAGTGAATTAGATAAAGGAATTAAAATGTCGCGAAAAGAGATAGAAACAGGAGTGGGGGAAGGGGCAGATAGGCCTAGTTATCAGGAAGGATTAGAAGGTGAACAGGCGGAAATAAGCAAAGATCAAAGGTTAATGATGATGATGTTTGAAAGACTAGAACAAAGTTTAGGTCAGAAACTGGAACAAAACAAGGTAGAATTAGGTCAGAAAATGGAGCAAAATAATGTAGAACTGAAACAGGACATAGAACAAAGTTTAGGTCAAAGTATAGGTCAGAAACTGGAGGAAGTGAGAAAAGACTTAGAACAGAAAATGGAATTAGGTAGACAGAACTTAGAACAGCAAACGGAATTAGGTAGACAGAACTTAGAACAGCAAATGGAATTAGGTAGACAGAACCTAGAACAGAAAATAGAATTAGGAAGACAGGAGTGTAAAGAAAATATGAAAGTAATGGAAACTAATTTAAAATTAGTTCACAAAAACTTAAATGAAACAAAGGAAGCCTTAGAAGCTAGGATAGAAATTGTAGGAGATAGGATGGGAAAGATAGAATCAGAGATGAGGGAGAATAAAATTGTGTTAGAAGGAGAAATTGCTAGATGTAGGGATGAAATAACAGAATGTAATACAAGTGTAGACTGTAAGATAACAAATGTAAAAGCAGAAATAACTGAGGAATTAAGGAAAGAGATTGAGGTAGTAAAGAAAGACATTATTAATGAAACTGTAGAACAAATTGTAATTCCTAAAATTAAGACAATGAATGATGTGATGCTTTCACAACAGGATGCTATAAATGATATGAAACAAAGCCACTTAGAAATAAAGAATGATTTAAAATCAATTTGTGAAGAAATGAAAAAAGGGAAAGAAAATTTGGCTAATGTAAATGATGTTGTGAAGGCATTACAAAGACAAGATGATTTAGATGTAAGTAATGTACAAGATGAGAGTTACTTGAGTAATGTACAAAATGTTGACTCACCATACAGAGAAAGAGGTTCACAACCAAACAATGACACAACACATAACGCATGTTACACCAACAGCATATTACATGAAATCACACCACCTACATTTGACGAGGAGAAGGGAGACGATCCAAAACTCTTTGTTAAAGAGATGGAAGAATACTTTAAAGTGAAAAGGATACCAAACGAGCTTAGGATGATGATAGTTAAGAAAAGCTTAAAAAACAAGGCATTAGAATGGCTCAGGTTAACACTAGCTGGTCATGAGTCTTATAGCTCATTCAGAAATTTATTCCTATCAAGGTATTGGGGCCCAGCTAAACAAAACCAAACTAGGGTAGAGCTAGCGACAGGTAGATACGATCCAACCAAAGGGTTGTCGTTAGTCGATTATTTTATGAAAGTAGCCAACAAAGGAAAGCTATTAGACCCCAACTTGTCGGAGGCAGAACTAATTGCCAGCATAACGAGACATTTCCCAGACACAGTGAGAACAGGATTAATTGTTGCGAGGCCAGTAGATTTTGCAGATATGATAGAACTGCTGACAGCCTTCGAAACACAAAATGGTCGGCCTAATGAGCATAGACATAGGAACGGTCACCCAAACTCACCCATCCTAAACCGGAACACGACTACGAACAACCAGAGTGAGGGAGAACATAGAAATACTAGGAGTACCCATGAAAGGGGGAGAGGGGCACACCATTTCCCACAACCACATAATCATGGCGAGAGGATGGAGAACACAAGACAGCGATACCACGACACGATACCGAGGGGTGAATCGAGATACAGAACGCATAGATATGATCGTGGAAGACCAGGAGACCGTACCCATCAAGTGAATCATATACGATTCTGTAGGGAATACATGAACAGCCATAGGCCGTCATACAATAGGGGTTCACGTCAAAGGGGCAGAAACCAAGGGAACATCGACAACGTAAGACAACAGGAACAGAATGAAAATGTGCCGGATAGGACCGATACTGCACAGAATACAGAAACTACGATCACCTCCAACGTCCAGGAAAACTAAGTACAAGTCAACTTTGTGTCCCGGAAGTTGACCTGTGTGGCAGTAGGGGCAATATTGACCAATGTAATGTAGGTACCTTGAGAAGACAGGCGAGTGAAAGAAAGGAGATAACCAATCCACCAATGATTAGGCTGAAGGTATGGGGTATCGAATTGCCAGCGATGATTGATACAGGAGCCAGTACATCAGTATGTGACGAACAGCTGTTCCAGGAACTGATAACTAAAAGAAATGCTGAATTCTTGCCTGTGTGTGGAGTATATTGCAGCACAGCAATTGGCAAGAAGAAGGAACATGTTAAATACCAGGTAAGGCTGGTAATTGAAATCGGAAGTTGGAAGTTCGATTTTATTGCCCTAGTAATACCAAGATTAACAGCTACCCTAATCATTGGCAGTGATTTGCTTAACCTTTGGAGGTCGGTAATTAACTATGACCTACATGAATTTATCATTAAGGAAGGAGCCTCAGAATGCACTGCGAAGTTCCTGGAGGAAGAAACATGCCAGGAGGAACCAGACCAGACAGGGATCCATCCGGATGAACAATTCTTTGTGGAGAACATCAATGTCCACGAGAATAGGTTGGTAGACCTAAGGGTAAATAAGAAGAAAACAGGTTGGACGAGCGATGAAGAAACTAACGTTTGCAGCCATTGGATCTGCACAGAAGACGAGTATGTTGCCTGGGACAACTACCAACCTGAACCACTACCAACAGATGGAGAAGAATCGATGTTACAGCTAATTGATGAGAAGGTCTGGGGGGCACATGGCATCTCTGAAGAGGAAAGAAGCCAACTTAGGAAAATATTGGTTAAAAACAGAAAAGTTTTCGATAAAAAGCCAGGTACGTGTAACAAGTACGTACATACTTTCACAGTAACAGATATAACCCCCTATTCACACAAATCCAGGCCCATCCCCAACTCCATCAGGGAGGAAGCTGACAGAGTAATCCAGAAAATGTTAGCGGACGGAATAATTGAGCCGTCGGACTCATGTTATGTGAATCCAGTAGTATGGGTCCATAAGAAAGGGGGAAAATTGAGGATGACCATCGACGCAAGGAAGATAAATGCACATACCTTGCCGGATCACTACAGGCCTGAGGGGGTAGACCAACTAATATCGAAATTGAAGGGAGGTCAACATTTCACAAGTCTCGACTTGACAGCATCGTTCTGGCAAATTCCTCTTCATCCAGATGTCAGGAAATATACCTGTTTCTTGCACAAAGGAAAGGTATACCATTTTTCAAAATGTGCCTTTGGACTATCGACCAGTAGCAGTGCACTACTGAGGGCTCTAGACAAAGTTTTTGGAGATACCATCGAGACTTTTGTGACGCAATATGTAGACGACTTTTTAATATACAGTGAGAATCCCGAGTCGCACTTACATCACATAGATTATGTATTATCCAGGTTCCAGGAAAGCAACATGACCCTAAATTTAGAAAAGTGTGAGTTTTTCGTCAAAGAAGCTGAATTTCTAGGCCACATCATAACACCTGTTGGTATACAACCTAATCCGGAGAGGGTCAAGGCCATAGAGCATATACCACCCCCACGTAACTTAAAACAGTTGAGAAGGTTTCTGGGCATTTTACAGTACCAGTCGAAATTCGTGGTCAACTACGCTAAGGAATTGGTACCCCTTAGAGCACTGTTGAAAAAAGATACTAAGTGGGAATGGAATGCTGAACACCAGGTGGCCTTTGAGAATATCAAAGAACTTTTCAAGCACAGTATTCTCCTGGAACGACCGGATCCAAATTCACCTTTTCTAGTATACACCGATGCTAGTGCGCACTCATATGGAGCAATATTAGCACAGGAAGATGCAGATGGCAACAAACATGTGATTGCCACAGCTTCTAGATTTTTAAATAAAATAGAAGCCAATGCCTGCATAACCGAATTGGAAATAGGTGCAATCCATTTTGCGTTGCAAAAGTTCAGACAATATATATATCTTTATAAAATAATTATATATACAGATCACGTAAGCCTGTCCTTCATTCAAAAATGCAAGCTGACCAACTCCAAAATCTCAAGGTACATACATGAGATAATGTCATACGACATAGAGGTCAAACATATCCCGGGGAAGGAGAACATCTTCAGTGACTTATTGTCAAGATTGAGGTCGGAGAGTCACATACCCGAGACGATATACAGTCCGCACCATGAGATCAAAATTATGCAGATAAATAGCAAAGAAAACAACGAGATCTTGCAAGACTTCAAGAACATAGCAAAGCTACAACAAGAAGACCCTGAATTGAAGAGGCTATTCGACAAGGCTCCAGACATAATACCAAGATTGGATGCCAAGATAGGTAAATTTAGGAACATCCTATTTAAATTGCATGGTCGCGACGTAAGGAAATGGAAAATGATGGTACCAAATTCCTTACAGGACAGGGTCATTTTAGCATTCCACCACTCGATGCTTCACTCCGGTACTGAGAGGACAATGCTTGCCATCGAGGAGGTATTGTACATTAAACATCTTGGCAAGAAGGTCAGGAAGTTAATTTCCTCATGTGACCTATGCCAAAAGGCCAAGCCAATTAATGTAAAGTACGATGTCATCCCACAATCCATCGTGAGGAACGAGAAAAATGCATTGGTGTGTATTGACGAGCATGGAGAGCTGCCAAGGGGTAAAGATGGAAACAGATACATATTTGTCATGTTTGATGTTTTTACAAAATTCACCAAAATATACCCCATTAAGAACATCAAAAGCAGAACATGCCTAGATAAAATCGTCAAGGACTACATCCCAAGATATGGGAGAATAAAATGTATCCTATCGGACAATGCGACCATGCATAAGAGCAAGTTGTTTCAGAACACCTTAGAAACATTAGGAGTAAAATTGTACTATTCCTCAGCATATTACCCCCAGGGAAACCCGACTGAGAGAATCATGAGGGATATTAGTATTTATTTTCGTTTGCTCTGCCACAGAGACCACACTTCCTGGACGGAAAAATGCGGATATATAGAGGAGGTGATTAACCATTCGGTGAACCCCACGACCAAGTTCGCACCTATCGAGCTAATGACCAACACGAAACCAAGAAAATTAGCAATTGACATTGACACTACCATGGCTGCCCAGAGAGAATTATCAGAGAAGGAAAAATGTCAATTGGCATTCAGAAGATTACAGCAGAAGGCTGAAAAAGGGAGGAACAAGGTGAAAAGATTCGTCAGGAAATGGTCCCCACAAATTGGAGAAAAGGTGCTCTTAAAAAGCCACAAAGCATCCAAGGCATCTGAGAAGAGATCTGGAAAGATGGAACTATTGTATACTGGACCACTGGTCATAACAAAACAGCTGGGTGACCACACGTATGAGCTACAGAATACAAATGGCAAGTTGGTAGGAAGATACCATAAAAACAAATTGAAGCCATACAAAGAAAGGACCAAATAGTCTTTGTCAACGAATGTGTAAGGCAGGAGTAGTAGAGATGAAAGAAGATAACAATTTTTAATGGGTTACTCATAGAAAATTATGTTCAGATTAGGAATTACAACAAGGAAGAAGATCAACATAGTCATTGGCTATATCGACCACAAAGAGCATTGTCAACAAAGACAGATGAGGACACTGATTGTCATTAAATAAATGAATCATAGCGACGGAAGATAATATGTTTTTGACATAAGGATGTCAGGGACAAAAATAAAAATGAATCAATTATGATGAAAAAGATATAATATTTCGACACAAAGATGTCGAGAGTAAATTGAGAAGAAAAATAATACAATTACAGAATGATTGTAAGTATAGAAGTTTTCTCTTATAGAAATAAGAGACAAAGAAATGACAATTAGTGAAATGAGGAAAACCATAACCAGAAAAACAATGCCCATGAATTGAGATGAATATAGCCAATGCTAAGCTCGAAGAAATGTTGAACCAAACAACAATTAATAATAACCCAATTAAGAAAATTAGTACCATTAGTAACATCAGAGTTTAAGAACTGACTCAACAACCTGCCTATACATAAGCTCATAAGACAAAGAAGGCAAAGAACTGAATAAAATATTGCCATAAACATGATCATAATCATTAGCTCAAAATTTGTATCCTGTTTTTCTCTCCTCATAGCAAAGAATACAAGTCAAAAACCACATGAAACACTTAAATTGTATTTGTGTCAATGTCGAATGTACAATAACTGAGTATGTGTTGTATAATAACTGAATATGTATTGTATGATAACTGGATATATTGTACAATAACTGAATATGTTGAGTAATAACTAAATGGTTTATGCCAAAACTGAATGTGTATTGTGTAATAACTGAATATGTATTGCATAATAACAGAACACATATGTGTTATGATAGCAGGATATATTGTGCAATAACTGAATATATATTGTGTAATAATTGGACATGTTGTGTAGTAATCAAATGTGTTGTACAATAACTGAATATGTATTGTATAATGACTGAAGGTGTATTGTATAATAACAACATATGTGATATGATAACTGGGTATATTGTACAAGGACTGAATATGTATTGCATAATAATTGGACATATTGTGTAATAACTAAATGTGTTGTACAATAACTGGATATGTATTGTATAATAACTGAATGCATTGTGTAGTAACCGAATATGTGAAACTTATAAAGACATGTTGTATTATGTCAAAACAAAGGACAAAGACAAACAGTGAAGAAGACTGTAAAGAAAGAAAAAAAATATATTGTACAAAGTGATTGAATCATAGGAGTAGGGAGAAGTATTGTATTGTGTTTCAAGATTGTGAATAAGGTGACAACTTGAAAAACAAAACAAGGGGCATATGAGACGGAATATTGACTAATAGAGAATTGTTCATGTAAATATTTTTGTAAGAGTGTGTAAATTTTTAATTCTTTTAATTTGGGTGTATCAGGGACTTATTTTTTTTAATAATACTCAAAATAGACAATGTCTTCTCGTCACTTTGAGTTCAACCAATGAGAACTGTTGCGCGGATGAATACACAAGAATGGCGGTGTTGCGTCATAGGACGCTAGGTACTATATTCATTAGCGTCTGTGAACTCAAAGTGGGAGGTCGTATAATTGCTGATGGTGTGCGAACATGTAAATTACACCCAAACTTTTAACCAGCGTAGACGCTGTCGAAATTTAAAAGCCGTTAATTAATTGAAAATGTGATAAGAAGTGTAAATAACTAATAAATGTGTTTGTGATAAAAGAACGTTGGCTTTTGCATTCCATTCTTAGACCACCAACCCTGCAGATAAGAGTGGCGTCTGCTATAACAAACTTTCCACCTTCTAGTAAAAACAATACTCCATTTGCTGCTCTATTCACGCTGATATATGACCATCATTTATAATAAAATCCCGCCACACTATTATGCTTATGCTGTTGGACATTTCCAAACCCGATTTTTCCAATTGTTTAATAGCTTTGGGCAACACTGCAAAATTGTTTAACAGAAACTGAAGATTTTCATATAGCTCATGTGATATCAGAGACTTTGCAGTTACCATAGTAGACGCCGCCTCGGTAGCGTGATGGTTAGCGTGTCTGCTTCACGTTCAAGAGGTCGCGAGTTTGAATCTCGCTTAGAGTAAGTTATCCGCTAAGGTTTTTTCCGAGGTTTTCGCTTGTCCTGAGAATACGAATGTCGGGTAGCTTCAAGCTCATTTAAGCATCATTTTACCGTCCGATATGACATTACGTTGGAGGACGATAATTTAAAAAAATAACATAGATAAATCTGCATCACATAGAGCGCTAATTACATTTACAATTTTACTGTAATGCACCGCATAATACGTGAAGGCCTCTATCTAAAAACCCTTTCTCGTAATTATTGGTGTCTGCATACATTTGCAAGGCAATGCTTCACTAGTTCGCAGAGTACCACGGTACGTTGTTTTCCACTCTTGCTTCTATACTGGCAGTTGTTTACACATTTGATGGCCGTGCTGTACTTCTGACGTCATTCATACTATGCACCCAGCTAACCTGTATCGTATGCGAGCGCACATTCCTCCAGCCTTTGACCATTACTTTTTGGTTGCGCTGTTCGAATGGAATCTTAAGAAGTATTCTGTGAATTCGTTCAAGTTAAATACCAATAGTTGCTTTATCACAGCAAAATATGCTGGCTGACATTGCTCCCAGCTGTTCAGAGGATTATCCAAATGTATCCAGCTTTTGTCACATGATAAGCCTCCTGCTGTTTTTCAGATCCTTTCAGTGAAGTGTATCTCAACCACCTGCAGTCTGTGATCAGTGTATTCCATTCTCCCATAAAGGACATAGAAAAGGAAGAAAACTCCCTCATTGATGTAAATGTCCTCACACCAATTAACTGTACCTTACCAGAACGTAAGAATAAAAGCTTCATTCCACTGAAGGTTAAATATATTCTTGATTGCTTAGAAGGAGAAGGCCATGTTGAGGAAGTCAATCACTTTCATGACAATGTGCAAAATTCATATGAAGGTTGTCTGAAGTACCTTAAAATGTGATTCAGCCACTGAATGAATTCACTGCTTTAACTGGCTAAATTATGATGATATGTAATGAGAAAATGTTGAAGAATCATTCAAATTTTTGGATGGTAGAGGTGTGGACCTTGATGATAATGTGGTTCAGGATGCATTCAATAAATTTAATATTAATACTACACAATTATTTATTACCAGCCAAGTAAACAAGTTTATGAATAACAATAGAAAAACAAAAGATTTACTAAAATTATACATAGAGTCTTTGATGTATAAAATGGCATAGACCTCAGTACTCCCCCACGAGTGTTCAACTAGAGTACTTCTTGTTGAAACGAATACGTCGTCCAGAGCGAGTTACCACAGATGGAGGTGATGTACTCTGGTGAAAAGGGTCTGTCACTTTTGGTTGTAGTGCAGTAGGATTTGTTGGGGTGGTCATTGTTGTGGAGTTGTCAGGGTCAGCAATGAAGGCAGGTTTCAGCCGATCTATAGAAATGGTTGTTCGCATGCCACGAATTTCAATGTCAAAGGTCTTGTTATGACGATTTATTACTTTGAAGGGGCCATCATATGGAAATTGTAGAGGCCTACAAACTGCATCGTGTCGTAGAAACACATGTGAACAATTTTCAAGGTCACGAAAAACAAAAGTCTTTCGGGTGCCGTGAGGCTTTGGTGAAATAGTACGGAGTTGCCTGAACCTGTTTCGCAGATCCCTTATGAAATCTGATGCTTCGATGGTGTCACTGGCAGTATCTGAAAAGAATTCATCTGGCAATCGCACTGTCTGACCATATACTAACTCTGCAGCAGTTGCACAGATGTCTTCTTTGTATGCAGTGCATATGTCCAAAAGAACTATAGGCAAATCTTCGGTCCATCGGTCTGAAGCGTGATACTTGATAGCAGTTTTAAGCTGGAGATGAAATCGTTCCACTATTCCGTTGGCGGCTGGATGGAAGGCTGTTGTTCCGATACGACATGTTCCTGTGAGCATGGTTAGAGCTTTGAAAAGGTGAGACTCAAACTGACAACCTTGATCAGATGTGAGTCGTTGAGGAACGCCGAAACGAGCAATCCACTCACTAAAGAAAGCTCTTGCCACTGTTGCTGCTGTGATATCCGTGATTGGATATGCTTCAGGCCAACGTGAAAAACGGTCGATGGCCGTTAGGTAATATGTGAAGCCATTGGATGGAGGCAGTGGACCAACAATGTCAATATGTACATGCTCGAATCGTTGATTATGTGGAGTGAAGGATCCAAGTGGAGCAGTGACATGCCTTGTGACTTTGTTGCGCTGGCAGGCTATTCAGTTACGCACAAATACTCTACAGTCACGATCGATCTCAGGCCAAACAAAGGATTTCTTAACCAGGTGTATCGTAGCTTTCACACCGGGGTGCGACAAACTATGAAGAGATGCAATAGCTTGCTGTCGGAAGTTCTTCGTCACGAATGGGCGAGCGTGAGATGTTGAGACATCGCATATGAGATGAACTGTAGAGTTTGGAATTAGTGTTTTCTTCAGAACCAAACTAGTGCCGGATTGAATGAGAGTTTGAATTTCGTCGTCAGTTTCCTGTGAACGTGCCAAGGCTTGAAAATCGATTTCTTCAGCAATCGATGCAATTCGAGACAGTGTATCAGCTGAGATATTGATTTCGCCTTGGATATGGCGAATGTCGGTCGTGAACTGGGCAATGTAATCCAGATGACGTGACTGGCGAGGTGATGCTTTCTCTGTCTTCTGCTTCAAAGCGAACGTCAGAGGTTTGTGATCCGTAAATAGGATGAACTGTCTTCCTTCAAGCATGTGCCTGAACTTCATAACGGAGGCATAAGCGGCTAGGAGTTCACGATCATAGGCAGACCCTACAAGTTGCTGAACTGAAGCTCCAATTGCTGTCGACGATGCATCTACCATTAAAGAAAGAGGTGCATCTGAGCAGGGATGTGCAAGGAGTGCAGCATTTGCAACAGCGTTCTTCATGTTGTGGAAAGCTTGTTCAGTTTCTTCATTCCATTGGAGCTCGCTGGTAGGTTTCGGATTTCCTTTCAAACAGCCGTTCAATGGTGCAGCGATGCTGGCAGCATGAGGGATGAAGCGTCGATAAAAATTAACAAGACCCAAAAATCTACGCAGGTCTCGGATAGATGATGGTTTTGGAAAATTCTCGATTGCTTCAACTCTGTTTGGAAGTGGTCGTATTCCGCTTGAATTGACTGAGTAACCCAAGAATTACACTTCTTTAACTGCGAACACACTCTTTGCACTGTTAATCACCATTCCGTAAATACGGAGTCGACTGAATAGTTGACGCAAGTGGTCCAGATGTTCGGTTTCGTCTCGAGATGCAACCAGGATATTGTCAATGAACACAGCAGAAATCAAGATTGCGTATTACTTCATCAATGAAGCGTTGAAAAGTTTGAGCAGCATTACAAAGCCCAAATGGCATGCGAGTGAACTCGAACAGTCCGAATGGGGTTGTGACGGCTGTCTTCGGAACGTCCTCTTCCGTAATAGGTATTTAATGGAAGGTACGAACAAGATCAATGGTTGAGAATATGTGACGTCCGTGGAGATGCACGACGAAGTCTTCAATGTGTGGGACCGGATAACGATCTGGAACTGTTCGAGCATTTAGCTGACGGTAGTCACCACAAGGTCTCCACTGATTGTTTTTCTTAGGAACAATATGGAGTGGGGATGACCAACAGCTCGTAGATGGTCGACATATTCCGTGGGTCATCATAAATTCAAATTCTCGTTTGGCTGTTATGAACTTGTCAGTTGGTAGTCGCCGTGGTCTCGATCGGATTGGTGGGCCAGGAGTGGTAACAATACGATGTACCGTAGAATGCACACTCGGCGTGGCACTTGAAGTTGGGGGTGTTATCTCGATGAATTCCTTAAGCAGCTGATGATAAGGGTGAATCACCAAATATAGTGCGAATCGACGGACAAGTGACACAACGAATATGCCCGTTGCTTGTCAAGTTAGTGTTTGAGTCAATCAGATGTTTGTGACGTACGTCTGGAAGGATTCCATAGTTAGCCAGAAAATCAGCTCCGATGATAGGGTGAATCACATCAGCTACAATGAAACGCCACGTGAATTCACGACGTAGAGAAATATTGAGTTTCAGGATTATATGGCCGTAAGTCTTAATAGCTGTTCCGTTTGCTGCGAAAAGTTGATACTCTTCTGCGCGGTGACGAGGAAGGCGGGCTACAGGAAAGACAGAAATATCAGCTCCTGTGTCTATGAGGAAGTCCACTTTAGATGTTTGGTTGGTAGTTAAAAGACGGCGGTTCACATGATTGGGGTCAGTTGCCGTCGCTACTGACTCCCGGAATTGTTTCCCTGGTTGCATGGCCGAGGGCATTTCTGAGCCTTAGATCCTAATTTTCTGTGATATCAACAAATATCTGTACTAGTCGAATTCGGTCTTGGAAAACGATGGCGATGTGAAGAACGATGGCGGGAAAGCGAACGGCTGGAGTGAAAATTTCGTGTCGCCATTTTGGTTACCAACTTTGTCAGCTCATTGATTTGGAGTTGTAAAGACGCAATAGTTGCGGTCTTAGGCGCTGTTGTCATTATCGAGGAACTCGGTGTTGATGGGTATAGCTCTACCAATCTATCGGTAATTGTGGCTTCGGTTGCCTTCTGAAACGGTTAGAATTTTCTGAACATCAGACGGTAGGCGGGACATCCAGATACTTTTTAACATGTCTTTTGCCATTGTCGTACCGGCTAATGTCTTCAGACGGCGGAGTAATTGGGATGGAGTACGGTCACCAAGTTCTTCAGTTCGAAGCAGTTTTTCGAGTCTTTTTGCCTCAGATTGTGACAAGCATTCGATTAATGCTTTTTTAATCGTGCCATATTTGTCAGTGATTGGCGGTGACGATAAAATATCCTGTACCTCTGTGGCTAATTTTCCGTTAAACTAGCCACCACATGACTATATTTTGTATTATCGGCTGTTACGTTGGCGAGAATAAGTTGACTCTCGAGTTGAGCGAACCAAAGCACCGGATTTTCTGTCCAAAAGGGTGGTGGCTTGACCAAAATATGGTTTATCACTGCTTGATCGTCAGTGGCCATGAGATTTTGGTTAGGTACACTAACTATAATCACAATGAAGGGGTAAATTTGGCGTATAATGTGTAGATATCGTGATCCGTTCAATATAACAATTTATTGAATGCCTACTACAGGATCACGTCGGCGTCACAAATTTGTGGCTCAGGATGCATTCAATAAATTCAGTAGTAATACTACACAATAATTATTTATTACCAGCCAAGTAAACAAGTTTATGAATAATAGAAAAACAAAAGATTAACTAAAAGTATACATAGAATCTTTGATGTGTAAAATGGCATAGA
Source organism: Tenodera sinensis (assembly GCA_030765045.1). Classification (NCBI taxonomy): domain Eukaryota; kingdom Metazoa; phylum Arthropoda; class Insecta; order Mantodea; family Mantidae; genus Tenodera; species Tenodera sinensis. The sequence continues at coordinate 3,214,688 of CM060964.1, forward strand.
CCTCAATAGTAAGGTATTTGATCAGTTTTGCAACTTAGAAAAACCTGCGATCACCTAAGAGAAGCAGATGCCTTCACAAAAGAAATGGATTGACTATATTGAGAGCTACAGTAGTGTAGAATTATACTGAGAAATACTGAAAATTACTCAATTCTTTTTTGCAATCCCTGCGCATAACGCTTACGTTGAAATACTTTTCCCTTGCTTCAGTCACAATGGACCAAAGAAAGGAACAGACTTCTTGTAAGCTCAGTTAAGTCTATAGCACTGGTTAGATTCAATTTTAGACATTTAACATCCAAAGAGTTCTTTGAATAGTTGTTACAAAATAAAAGCATTCTTTAAAAATTCAGGTCAAATAAAAATATACATGTTGTACTCCAGATGAATGAACAGTGACAGTGACGGGGCTAATAATTTCCTGTGTTTAAGATAACTTGTAACATTATGCAAATTTCAGCGTTGCCTGTGATATCAAAAATGTGAATTAAAACCGGTGAATACTCTTATTAGTGGGCTAGGGTACATAGTAATGGATAACAGAACTGTTTCTTTTCAGAAAAGTGACCTTATTACAGCGGGCCAGAACACGGCAACCCTCAATATCAGTATTCAAACCTGTGGATGCAAATAGTGGTGCGACAAACTGACAAAATCAGTCCAATTACTTTTTCTTTCACTTAATTTCTTCTACAACAACTTTTGCACAAATACAGAGTTCTGCTTTACTGAGGTTAACACAATCTACGGTTCTTCGTGACATTACAACTCACAACTGTTTTCCTCGTAACCTCGACTCAGTTCTTTCACTGTGTTCACTTTCTCTGTCTCTCATACACCAACCCTGACGATGCAATCACTCAATGCTCGTTAAAATCTCTTAACTTCGAAGGAAATATCTTACACAACGGCAGGACCACACACATAGCTGTCTCGCACTCACTGGCCGACTCATGTCTGTAACAATAGCTCACTTACTCTGCCTTTGCCTTGCCTCCTTATATAGCGGGGATGACGTCACACGGTCCTTTCTGGAACGTCTGCAAACACGCCGTATGCTTCTCGAAGGTTCCGGCAATCCTCTGTAAAGCGCCCCGCTCGTTGTTAGCCAGGTATACACGAGCAGTCGAGCGAGAAAGCCTGATCTTGAGCGTCCTTGTTTGCTCGCCGGCCTGATACGTTATGTAAACAAAATTAGTCCCGAAGCTCCTTTGTTGTGCCCTTATATATTTCAGGCCCCACAGTTATTCTTTGACTTTGGACATTTGTATCTGTCACTATAATACTCTTCGATTGATGAGCATGGTGTATGAAAGCAGGAGTTCTGGAAGCTTTTCTGAGAACTAAAGTGCTTGTATTCTGGTGGTATAGTCATTTGTTTCAAAGAAAATAAAACTGTGTGTTCTGAGGCTTCGAAGTTCCAAAGTGGTAGCAATTTTTACTTTCTCTACTACGTATAGAAGTAGAGGAAGTATTGTATTCCACCCAAACATTCGATGTGGAGATTTCACCGGAAATATATATTTACAGGTCCCCTGAATAAAAAAAAACGTTTTTAGAAAAAGATCCACACGCGCGTGTTTGTGCGCTTGTCAGTGTGCCTTTGGGCAGCATAACTCAAAACGAAAAATCGGTTAAAAACTAAAACTGGTATTTAAGTTTAATATCTTTTAAGGAAGCGACATGAAGTTTTTGAAGAAAATTCCTCTACCCTAAGCTACCCTTTACGTGGAAAATTTTTCGAAAATTTTGATTTTCTCGAAAATGGCTCTAAGGATTTTAATCAAAATCCCATATGTTTAAGATATTTTTATAACAAATGAAATGTATATTTTGAATTTTCTGACTATGGTCCATGCAGTAATGTTTATAGTGGATAAATTTTGCATAGCTGGTAAACCGTAAGAGATAGGCCAAATCTTGCTCCACAGAAAATGCAGATCTTGCTAAAACACACAATTTATGTCCAAATAACTTTTTGTTGGGTGAACCATTTCGGAGATATTCCTAGTTACTTATGTGACTTTTGGAGTGCTTAATGTTTCGTTAAATGGAACATCGTTATTCATGTTTTTGTATCTTAGCCGTGGAAAGAGAACGAAATCTCAAAGCTTTAAAAGATTTGACCATCGCTCAAAGTCTACTGTCCCCTTGCACCTACAAGGAAATAAGCAATAAGATAATTTCTGCAAATGGCTATCCCAACTAACACGAAGAAGATATAGCAATGAGAGTTTGTAAGAATGGTTAGTACAAGAGTATAGATAATCACGTGAGTGGAACACATAAGATTTTTAATGTCTGTCTTCACCATTTAAAATATTTTTATGATACAAAAACCTTCAACTAGGAGATGTGCAAATCCAAATTGCAGGATATTATAGGAAATGTATGTTTAAAAAATTATGTAATTTTTTTTTAGCAAAACCCACCTGTTTTGGTGAAGACTTCTTACTTGGATGACAACGTAACGCTGCCAACATGAGTCTAACAAACTCGGACATCCTTATGCGATTGAGCTATGAATAATTTGTGGAGTATTTATGTAAATAAATTATCCTAAGTACAAAAATTCATGAGAGGCATAGTAAGTCGAAAATTCGAAGTTAGAATCCCAGGCATAGCCTTGAGTTCTTTGCCTGAGCCTGCATAATCTTCATACGTTCGTATCATGTGTTAGAAATGAGGCTTTGCAAACTATGAAAAAGAAGTTGTGTGCCCACTTGTTTATTTTCATAATAAAATATACCTGGTGTCAAAAAAAAAAAAAAAAAAAAAAGAAAAAAAGAAAGAAAAAAAAAGAAAGAAAGAAAAATCATCGACAACGCTTAGTATGTTGTGCGAGATGGCAAACTGATCGGTTTTCCAATAGGAACCTTTGTCCGGAAGTTCATGGTTTGGATGCTGGAGAGCGCCAAAGTTTGAAAACCAACGGTTGCGACAATTTGTTAACATTCGTTTTGGTACCTTAATACGGTAGGTGTGCAACCCTTTAGCCATCTGTGTATTGGGATGAACGACCTGAGCATAATTACCTTCCTGCGCATGCGCTAAATTCCTCCTTAGAGTCCTTGGTGCGCACCCTATTGCGTTGTGTAGTTTCCAGTAGAGTAACATTTTAACAGCACACAGCTGCTGAAATGGCCGACATGAACTCCAGCGCACTTTGATATAAATGTGCGAAAACGCCTCAACGTCGCATATTCAAATCGATCGATTGGTAGAGGGGACCAGCCCCATGGCCAGCGCGGTCGCCAGATCTGACTCTCTCGACTATTTTCTGTGGAGTTGTATAAAGAGTGCACTCCTGTAACGTCAGCGGAGGACTTTATGGCTCGAGTCCAGGGAACGATTGAAAATCTTCAAAGACAATCGCACGTATTGGGTCATGTGTATGAGGCTCAGCACCGCCGACATGAGCTGTGTAGTGATGTAGAAGGTATACAGTTCGAAACCCATTTGTAATGTGGACAACTCGATGTTGGGTTTATTGACGAAACGTGAACGTACAAACATCTCACATTTTGATGCGCTACAACGTCCAAACTGTGCATTTCCGGACGGGGGTTCCTATTTGAAAATCAGTTTGCCATCCTGCACAACATATCAAATGTTGCTGATGTTCTTTTAGGACACTCTGTATCTTGCAAGTTATTTGTACCTTCATCCTGAAGAATGCTATGAGAAATAATTGTAAGTTTCAAGTTTCTCTAGTGTGTGTGGTTTTCTAACATATATTCTTTCTACTTTATATTTTATTAACCAAACCGAGCGCAGAAGTCTGGCTTGTTTGTTTAACTGCTGTGACTCTTTATAGTGAAGCAATGACTCATATGATATAAAATTTGGAAAATTATGAAAATATTTGAAAAACATACCTCAGGAATTTACATTCAATAACTTCAATAAGCTTAACATTTTGGACAATATGAGGACTGGATACAACTAAAGCATATTCGAGTCTGGATCTCACAAATGAGTTATATAAACAAAAGTCTTATATTTTTGAAGTAGGATGAGTTAGGAATGAACGATCCCAAAATTCTGTGTTGCACTGACCACTGTGTTAACATGTTTCGTGAATGATAAGCGTTTATTAAACATAACTCCTAGTTCATGTTTACTTCTACAGTTTGTAAATTAATTTTGTACATTTTGTAATTAAAATATTACGTTTGAGGCTAGAAAAGGTTACAACTTGGTATTTTGATGTATTAAAAGGAAGGTTATTGTCTTTACTCCATTTATTTAAGACATTCAGATCATTTGGAAGTTTAAAGCAATTGAAAACAGACTTTACGGAACTAAACATTTTTAAATCATCCATAAAAGGTAACATATTATAACATTTAACGATAAATGAAAAATCATTAATAAACAAGAGAAATAATAGTGGACCTAAATCAGAGCCCTGAGGCACACCAGAGTGAACTTCAAAACTGTAGTATGTACTATTTTTATATTCAACAACTTGGAATCTCGAATTTAAATAGGATATCATTAGAAACACCATAGAATCAGAAAAACTGTGGCAATTTGTTTAGTAATTTATCATAATCAACTTTGTCAAAAGCTTTTTGAAAATCTGTATATATAACGTCAACTTGTGATCTTTTATCTAATTCACCAGATACATAGTGAACAAAATTACATAAATTAGTTACAGTAGAGCTATTACGCATAAATCCATGCTGCGTGACACTAATACTGTTTTTAACATGAGAATATATATATATAATGTATACTTTGGCTGGAGTTGATAGGATTACTGGCCTATAATTCTTAACGTTAACAGAATCTCCCGATTTGACTTAAAACATAGGGAGGCATACCATCAGATCCAGATGACTTTTCGTTTTAATTTATTTAAAGCTATTAACATATCGTCATACGTGATGTCTTCTATGAAAAGTATTGAGAATTTCTGAAGGCAATAGACTACTTGATTCAACATTGGATAGTCGTGCTATCAAAGTTGTTAATATCGCGGCCTCAAAGGGTGCGAAAAGATTGCAGGTATTCAGTGTCGCAGAAAGCGACGTTGTCACGTTTTCTCCAAGTAAACATACGCGTTACAAACATGCACATTTATTTCTTAAGAGTATCAATGAATGACAAGAGTGAGAGAAAACCAGCGAAGACATTACAACGCTGTGGTTTACTCCACGTAGAGTGCGCATCTATCTGTCATTTGTGACTTCTACGGATTCACTGGCTGAAGTGACGCGCTCATTGGTGCAATGTGAAACGTCAGCAACTTCCGAGAATAATCAGTGCGTCATTTGAGAGGTTTCTGGTAACAAAGATAAAACTCAGGGTAACCATTTGAGCAGCACGATAATATTTCGGAATTTTTGACGAATATCTAACCTAAAATAACCCACGAAACAGTTTGCAATATCCTGTCACTTACAAACAGTTACATTGTTGTAAATCATTTCAGCGCCTTTCAGATATTTTTCTTTTTACCTTTATGAACTTCCAAAAGTTCTTGCTAATACTAATTATACCAGTTTCTATTGATACCACATAATGAGCAAATGCCTCTTTAATATACGTTTTCACTTTATCCCTATGTTCTTTAAATTTTTGTAAGCAGTACTCAGAAATATGTTTTTTCTTTCGAAGCTTTTCTTTTAATTTAGTATTTTAATCATTTTTCCATTAAACCAAATGAGGTACTTTTATTTGTATCATTTCACTTTTGGAGCACAATTATCGATCACTGTAAAGACCTTATTGTAATAGTGATCAACCGCAATATTTACACTCTTCAAGTTACTTAACTCGTCCCAATCAAATTCTTTCAAGGCAGTATACAGTTTTAAGAAATCCGCCTTGTTTTGACTTGAATGTGAGGTTAAATTGTCTTTTTTGATGTGTTATAAGAAAGCATAAAAATGTTCAACGCTGGATGATGGAAATCTTTAGGTAAAAATAACTCAACTTCTTCATCAATTTGAATAATGTTACTTTCAACATTAGAAATAATTAAGTCTAAAGTTCTATCATTGGTGTTTTCTTTTACATTATTGAACATTCTAAGATTAAATAAGGTTACAAATTGCGTAACTCTTTAGCTTTATTCGAACCGTCAATTAGGCTATAAGAACTATCGCTTATTTTTGGAATATTATAACCCCCAAGAATAATAATTCTACTTCCACAAAATAAATCAATGTTTTCCTCTACTTTATTAGATATATCGTTATAAGACCTTACTTTCCCTCCTGGAGAAAGATATAGAGTATTCAAAAGATATGTCCTAGTTTTGTTTAAAAATTTCAACCAGATCAGTTCTAAATTATACTCCAAACCTGACAGCCTTTGGGAATAAAATATTTTAACAGATATTAATAAACCTCCTCTATCGGAGCGTTCATAAGGGAATGGGAACCAAGGTGGCCCGGATTCGATCCCAAGCAACCGCATGTGGGATTCGCGGTGGACGAAGCGACGCTGGGCGGGTTTCCTCCGGGTTCTCCGGTTTCCCCCGCCATCTCATTCAACCGGTGCTCCATCTTCATTCCATATCATCGGTGTCACTGCCTGCGGTGCCGTATGTAGTACAAGTGGGCGTTAAACACTAGAAAAAAAGGGAATGGGAAGGAAAACTTAACCAAGTTTTAACTCTTTCGTTCTCATTACTGTGCATGGCATGTTAGATTCATATTGGACATATTAGACTTTATGCTGTAGAAATTACTCAAGGCAGCGGTGCCATAAAATAGCAGCCAGAGCACTATCTAGTTGCAAGCTAGGAAATATACCGTTGGTCAGTGAGAAAGAAAGCAATTCCCCGGTGCACAATATCGACCTCCACTTCGCTATCGATATGTGAATCGATAATATGCCTTCCTGTTCTCGTTACCGGGCTGTTGTGAGCCCAAATATTGAGTGCTGCCTTCATTCTCGTTCTCGGCTCCGTTCTGGTTCCGTTACTGTGTGGTGAACCAGGCTTAATTCACTCACATCAGTATTTGTACTTAAGCATTTTTCTGGTAAACATAATATCCTTTCCATTATGTTCTTCAGTTCGTTTAACTATCACCATTTTACATATTTTAAATTACGTTAATAAGCAAACGCTGCAATAACACAGCAACATCAGATAGTACAAATTGGTGTAACAAACTATATTTTACTCGTGGATAATAGAAATCATGCTCATCATAATTAAATTTGACGGTCTACGCATTCAAAAACAGCTATCAACTTATAGAACACATTAAAGATCTGGAAATAAGAGGACATCCTGGTCTCCTTTGATATAAAACCGCTGTTCCCCAGTGTACCATTAAAACAACTTCCGCCGTTAATCAAAATCTGACCCAAATCATCTGAAATGTTATTATCATCTGAAATTTCAGAATACATAGAGCTCACCAAAATATACATAGAACAAAATCTTTTCCCGTTTCAAACAAAATATTTTCGTCAAACTTCGGGTTTAGCAACGGGCAACCAATAAAGTACGTAATAGAAAGTCCCCTGGTCCTGACCAAATATATCTAGAATTTATAAAAATAACTGGAACAAATAGCAAACCAGAAACTTCTTTCACTTTATAATCTATGTAAAACGATAGTACCTGCTTAGGAGAGAAAAGCAATAATCATCCCAGTTAAAAAAAGATAAATCATGAGTAGTCGGAAGCTTTCACGGCTGGAGTTAGAATTAAGGCTAGAGATTTTCTCCGGGCTTATAAGTCGTGGCCTACTGGAGTTTAGAGGTCCAGACGCTTCGTCCACACCTGCGATGGACATCATCGGTGGCGCGGTCTGAGTCTTCTCGACGAAGGTTCAGTTACAACTGAATCGTTTATTTTTATTTTTTTATTTTTATTTATTTTTTATTTATTATTTTTTTTTTTTTTGGACTGGCCCCGCCTCCGCCAGCCCAGGTGACGATCATCCGAAAGGGACATACATCGCCTCCCCTGCCATGCATTACGTCTACTCTACGAGGATGGATGGGAAAGTCGGGTGCTGTTATGTCAGGTACCGCCGAAGCAAACCTGATGGTGGGTAACTCTAAAAAGGCACCTACATACAAGAGAGTATGCAGGCAGACTGGGGTTAGGTCTTGGCACGAGGCCCAGGCCTGGAACCTAAGTGTTAGTGGTGGATTATCATGCAGAAGGCAGGAATTGAGGTGAGGTGTCATGCTTAAATTGAGGTATACGTTACCTGAATTGGGACTGCAGCCGGAGAGGGAGCTGCCTTGTCTTGGCACAGCTTGCGCTGTTTGTCCTGGAACATATGTACAATGTAGCGGATTAGTCCTTGTCAGTTTGAGGATACATGGCAGTATATGTGGAGTTATGAGCTAGGGGTATCTAAAATTTTTTTGGGGGTTTTGTTTTATTTTTTTTATTTATTTTTATTATTATTATTTTTTTGTTTATTTCCTTTGTTTATTTACAGTATTTACGGTGTGAAGGTGTGCCTGTGACCTTCTTAATAGCTAAGGGTCGTCAACGTTGGGGTTCCCCTGTCACCCCTGTCCGCCCCGGCAGGGGAGATCATCCATCCGGGAACTTGAGGGCTGTCTAGGTGTTGGTTGTTATGGGGGTACTAGAGCATTGAGGTGTCTGGCTATGTCTCTTTCTGTGTCTGCGTGTTTATTGACTGGGATTGTCCTGTCAAAGAGCGATAGGGGCCTTTTATGCTTATTAGCATCTGTTGTGTACTGTCCCAGTAGCCGGATGAGAGGATTGTGGTTCTTTTCTGCGGCTTCGTACATGTTGTGTGCTAGTCTTTTAATAAATTCCTCTACCATGTGCATTTTCATTTCGCTGTGTATTGTATCCAGCGGGGCTGTTCGTGGGACTTTGGCAATCGTTCGGAGAATTTTGTTTTGCAGCGTTTGTAGCTTTTGTATGTGTGTCTTGGAGCAATGCCCGCATGCAGGTGCGGCATATGTGAATACGGAGCGTATGTGTGTTTTGTAAAGCGTGAGACAAGCTGCTTGCTAAGTTGAGAGTTTCTATTAAGGAGAGGGTACAGCCTGCCCATTTGGGCGTTGGCCTTCTGGCGTACTGTGCTTACATGCTTGGCAAATGTGAGCTTAGAGTCGAGTGTGACGCCTAGGTATTTGGCTTTATTAGTCCAGTTAATGGTGTCTCCATAGAGTTAAGCTAAATCAAGGAAAATATTTTGGAACCGAATACGTTGAACCAAATGTAATAATAGTAGACAACCAATCATCAGAATATAAAAAAGAATTAAATCAGAAAAATAATAACAATAAATCGGGAGTAAATTTATTAGAAAATAAAAGTAAAAAATGAATAAGTAATCTGGAAGAAAATAAAAATACAAAAAAGACCAAAATAAATGTAAATTATGAGGCAATTACTGGCACGAGTGATGAATAGGATACTCAGGAACACGGTGATAAGGTAAATCAAAATTTCTTAACAAAACCTTGGAAGTATCGTATGATAAATTTTAAGCAAGCTAAGGCAGATAACCCGGTTTTAGAATCGAAAGCAAGCGATTTGGCTAGCTGTGAAAGTCGGGTCGTTACTCCTGTCCACGCGGAAATAGAGATGCAAGTCAGCAGTAATGCGGTTTTGCTGTACAATGACTTTGACCAGACCCTACAGCTGAGCCGCCTCGAAGAACGAAACAATTTAATGGCAGCATTAAGACATATTATTAGGAAACTACATCAACACGGGGACAAGATTATCTTTCCATTACCAGATGCTATTGACCGTATGGAATTAAAAACTCTAAATATAACAACAGATCCAAAAGAGCTTCTTGAGCTTGTTGAAAAGGTATATAGTAGACGTAATGAAAACTTAGATCTAGATGAAGTATATAGACATTTTGTCTTATGCTACGGCAGATTAGCTTTTGATGGAACGCAAAAATGGCCATATTGCTACGTAGTCACCAGACACGACTCACTAGACTACCCCAAAATATATACACCAAAAACAACCATTTCCCCTATTTTTCCGGCCGAATCAAGCCACAAATCGGAAGATATTTTCTCACACAAAGCCCACCTAACAAAAGAATCATACAAGAAAAATAAACATAATCCACAAAAGTACAGTAAAATACAATCGAAACATAAGAATGATGATATTATTGCTACAGTCACAAAAGAACTTTTTAAACAGGATAAAAATAAAGTACAGATTATTAAGGCAACTTCCACTAAAAAGACAAGCAAAACAAGAAAATCCATTAGGCTCACTAGGGGATATAAATACTTACAGGAGGTGACTGCAATAGTTCCAGACATAACATCAAAGGAGCGCTTTTTCGCAAACAGAGGTTACGTTACGCAAGTCAGACAAGACGGACACGAATGATTTTCAGACAGAGAAGACCCAGACGATCAAAATTGGTCAAATAAATGTGCAGCGCGCGAAATTGGTGATGACTGAACTTAGGAAATTAGTTGACGAACTAGATATGGACATTTTATGCCTTCAAGAGCCGTATACCTTTAAAAACAAACTCACGATAATTCCAACTATGGCAAGAGTAATCTGCACTGGCGAAAACCCAATGGCGGCCATTATAATTTTGAATCCAAATTTACAAGTGACCAAAATAACTAATCTTAATGATACGCACAATAACTGTGTTCAGATCAATATGGAAAAGGGGAATTTTATCCTATCTAATCATTACTGCCAGTATAGCCAATAAATCGACCAATATTTGGATTTAATTAAACAAATACACATCAAATATCGGGATTATGAAACTATTAATACTCTAGACGCTAACGCCAAATCCCATTGGAGGCATAGCGGTATAAAAGATGACAGGGGTGAGAAACTGGAAGATCTCATTTCGGAACTTAATTTATATATTTTTAATAAACCTAATAATCCTCCAACTTTCCAAAATCGTGCAGGAGCAATGTCCAATATTGATATCACCTTAGGCAATAGTAGAATTATACCCAAAATTCAAAATTGGAAAGTTGGACAGGATTATACCTCTAGTGACCACAATTTGATCCTATTCAACTACATTATTAAAATTTCAAGATGGGATAGAAGTTATACAGTACCAAGTTTTAATTTTAATGCTGCAAATTGGAAAGACTTCAATAGGACACTACAGAACAGACAACTAGGACATATAGGAGCTGAAGCTAATCACGAAGCGACTAAATTAGAACACATTTTACAATCCACCATGCTTAAATATGTTCCTAAAAGGAGACTCAAAAAATTTAAAGACGATGTTTGGACCGATACATTACAAAATTTACGGAGAAAAGCTCGAAAATGTCGGAGAATTTATCAAAAGACTATTGTAACAGAAGAGAGAAATAGAAATTTAGAAATCTATAGGAAAGCCAAAGAAAAATTTAAGAAAGAATTATTTGAAACAAGAAGTAGATCATGGAAAAGTTTTGTTGAAACCAATTCTATGCATAATATATGGGGAGCACCTTATAAAATCACTATGGAAAAAACCAGGAAACCGGAAATTTTAAATACCATTAGAAGGGATGATGGGACTTTAACCCAAAACTGGACCGAAACTACACAGGAACTGTTACAAAAACTACTACCCGACGACAGCCAGGAGACAGACACTGACGAAAACACACAAATTAGAAGAAATTTGGAAGTGCCGTATCCGAACTCTAACGTTATATATCCTTTTGACAAATCGGAAGTACGACAGATAATTAGAGGACTAAAAAAGAAAAAAGCAGCAGGACCCGACAACATCAAGAACGAAATTCTCATAAATACTGCAGAATCATTAATCCCAATACTTTGTAATTTATATAATAACTGTTTGTGGCAAGGGAAATTTCCCAACAATTGGAAAGTTGCAAAATTAACTGTTTTGAAGAAAAGTGCTGATAAAGATCCGATGGACTGTAAATCTTACAGACCCATCTGTCTTTTGAACACTACTGGAAAAAGTTTTTGAAGCTTCAATAAATAAGCGTATTCTGGAATATCGTACACTTATTGGGCTTAATGACGATCAGTACGGTTTCAGGAAAGGGAGATCCACCGAAGACGCAATTAATACCCTTATCACTGCCACCCTAAATTCCAAATCAAAATACGTCATGGTTATTTTTGTGGATATTTCGGCTGCTTTTGATAACGTTTGGTGGCCTCATTTTTTCACTAGGCTTAGAAATTTAAATTATCCCAGAACTTTGTATAAAATTTTAGAAGATTACTGTAGAAATAGGAAATTACAACTTGTTGGTGTGAACCAAATCATTTCAAAAGACATCACTAAGGGATGCCCCCAGGGTTCGATTCTCGGGCCCACTTTTTGGGACATAATTTTGGAAACATTATTAGAACAAATTATAAATTATATTATATTATATTATATAAATGTCTGTCTTAAGGTAGTGGCATATGCAGATGATATAGTCTTTTTGATAGAGGGAAGAACTAGGAATATGTTGGAGGAAAAGGCCAACAATTTGTTAATAGAGCTATCCAATTGGTGCCAGGTTGCCAAGATGAAGATTTCATCAGCGAAATCTACATATATGATACTTAAAGGCTCACTTAAGCGAGATCCCATTATTAAATTTGAAAATAACCATATTAAACATTCAACACAAGTAAAATATCTGGGCATATTTCTGGACGAAAGACTAACTTTTAAATTTCATACTGATTATGTGAGGGTTAAAGCAGAAAAAGTAATGCTGAAACTTTCCCGTTTAGCACAATTTGATTTCAAAATTCCCTTGAACACCATAACCACCTACCATACGAGCATATTTGGAGCCATAGTGACCTATGCAGCATCAACGTGGGCGCTCAGAGCCAAGCTTACCACAGTCAAGACCTTACTGAGAAGGTCACAGAGGAAGATCCTACTCCAATTTACAGGAGCAGTGAACACAACACCAACCATGGCTTTGCTAGTTATCCTGGGAATTTGGCCTTTGACCTTACCCTACGATACAGGGGTGCATGCTTTTGGATGAAAAAAGGAGATCAAGGAAAAGTTTTTGAAATAATGGATGGTTTTTATCACAAGAAACGGGACGTCAAAAATAAACTATTACTAATCTGGCAAGAAGAGTGGGATTTAATAGGAGAAGGCAGGAGAACTTACTCAATTTTCGGCAACATTAGAGAAAGATTACAAAAGAAGTGTAAAAGCTTTAATTATACAAAAGGTACAATATAGGTTGCGCGTTCGTTCTTGACGAATGACCTTGAGCAGAAATCCAATGAGTGAGCCTACCCTTAATAATTCTGTTTTCCTATGTCGCGTTTGTGCATACAGTCGACAGAGGTCATGTGACAATTTTTGAAGGTATGGCCTAATTGTTGGCAGTTAAAACACTGCGTGATGTTTTGGAAAGTTTTTAAGACCTCCACGGTGACCATTATATGGCACACTTCTCTTTCCTGTATGAGCTTCTGATTATCGGTAGTTCTATCTAGGCTTACCTGGTAATTCGAAAGAGGCCTGCCGCGGGACACCATTTGTCGCACCTGAACGCCGGTGTATCCCTTCTGCTCCAGGTCCTCCTTTATGTAATCCACCTGCAGATCTGCAGGCAGGCGTTTGATCACGAAACGCAGGGGCTGGTCGCTTCTGGGCGTAAAGCTGTAGCATTCAACACCGGCGTTCGTCAGGAGCTGCATTGTAGGGACGGCATCTTGTTTCCTCTGAAGGAAGAGTTTCAGGCAATCCCTTGTTGTTTGTATTTTGTATGAGCCATTGTTGAGTTTATTTCTTAGTAGTTGTAGTACCTTTACTGCCTGCTTTGTGTCCGGTATGATAATCCTGGGTGGCTTTTGATTTTCTTCTGTAGAGGTCGTCGGGGGTGTAGGTGTGGCTGTTGAGGTGGAGGGGACTGGCTTAGGGGGGAGAGGAGAGGGGCGGGTTTTGTTGGGGTCTTCTGGTGTGGTGGGATTTTTGGTTTGTGGAACTGTGTGATGGGATTCTGTGTGGGTGGGGGAAGTGCTGGGAACTCCGACTGCTCGCGTTATGCTATCTCCAGTGGCGTGAATGAGTTGCGTAGAGCGAGGGGGTGGGGCGGTGTGGATTGTCATGGCTGCCTCTTGTTATTAGAAGACTGGGGGCGTTCGCCATCAGAGTCGCTGCCGCTGTCTCTTGTTCTTTTCTTCTTGGGTGCCGCTATCTTCCACCCCTCACTCTGTTTCATCAGTTCCCGCTTCTTTATGGCGTGCTCCTTGTAGCAGTACGCGAGGTCCTGAGAGAATTTGCCAAAGTTCATGGAGTCTGCGTCTAGATTTGATAGTATTCCGGTATAGTAGGTTATTTCTGTTTGAATCTCTTCCACTTCCTTTTTTAGTTTTGCAAGGGATCTTGCCTTCTGTTCTTCCTCCAGTATGCGTGCTTCGTGTTCCATCTCGTCCGCCAATGTGGGTGGGGAGGGCTGGATCTGTGCTGCTGCGGCTGTGGTGGTGGAGTCTATAAATATAGGCGCTGGCGCGCCGCTCTCGGCCAGTCTGCCGCTGGCGCTCGGCCCGGCAACATGTGGTGCCGCTGCTGCCATTCTTTCACTGTCTTGCGCGCGGGGGAACGCCAGGCGCACCCCACGTTATACTTGTCGCTAAGGATATCACAAACACTTTCACTGTCACTATCCATAAACTAAGCACTGGTTAGATAATATACACAGGAAAACACGAAGATTATATACACTGTTCAGTCATATGTACAACACTGTTTACACTTCACTTGAAAGAATTGATATGTACACTCCATAAAATAGTTACACAAAATAAACCACTATATACACGTCTGTACACTACACTTTCAATCCTCCCGGGAATATCTTTGGGAAAGTATAAATCCTCCCGGGAATAACTACGGGAAAAACCACTGTAACTTGTGCTAGAAACTACACTTTATTCTCCCCCCGGGAATTGTTACGCTCCTTTTGCGTTTTGCTTACACCTACTACCTTTCCCTTTCCCTTTCCTTACTAGCGTATTCCGCAGGATCGTGACAGGATACTACCAAGTAACACAACAAACTACAGCATAGCATAACATTTATTATAATGAAAAGTGTTAAATATTAACAAGCAGTTAGTAAAGACAACAATAATTTTAACAATGGACTCCGTTACGTAGTAACCTATAAATATTAAAATGAAACCACAAATTTGATAATGAACGCTATTAAATATTAACATGAAAATTCTAAAATGAAAACAAGAACCTTTCCTATATTTGGAATCAGATAATTACAGAGAAAATACTAGCTGGAAATCTTGCGTACAGTCTGTGACAATATCCACCTATACCGAGTTGCTCTCCGGTTTACTGATAAGGGGCCTCGTACAGAGCAATCCCCCTTTGTTAACTGTCCCTCTGGAGTTTTCCCACTCCTACAAAGTATTATTAACTAAACTGATACTCATCCCGATGTCGGCACTAGAAGATATAGGATGTACGGAGAACTTCCAGCCTGGAGTAGCCACGCCCTGGTCGACAGTGTACAACGGTGTCCTCAGCTTTCACCGCCATTCATCGAAGCCTCCTTTGCACATAGGCGACGTCTCTTACCAGACTTAACTGGCTCAACCACCTCAGAAGTCCATACCGCTCCTTTGCCAAAGGGAACCACATGCACCAAGTCGAATTCCATGTAACTGGGAGAATGAGGCTTATGCGCCTATCTTGCATTCCCCACGACTGATCGCCGTGCCCACTTGCACTGGTGCCCGGGTTCTACTTCCCCTTGCTGATGGCGGACCCACACCTGGTCAGATCTCACGGTAGACTCTCAACCGCACACTAACCACGCAGTAGAAACCCATAGACAACCGGCTTTTGTCTCTGACGTCATCTCAAGCTGTTCCATCTCTTGCCGACCACCCTCTCTTTTTGGCTCTTCCAACTGCTGTTCGTGCCCCCCACTAATTAATCCGTTACACTCCCCCCCTTTAACCTATTGTGAAACAATAGCCTTGAAGAGGTGAACCCTTCATCCTACCCCGGAGAACATCTCAGTTTACAATTCCTATTCCTATTATTTCTTCAATTGAGACACATGCGCAAAGCTTGATTTTCCAGTCCCGCTCTCCCTCAATCGCACTGAGACTGGAGATGTGAATTCTTCTATAAGCCATGGGCCCTTATATCTCGGGGCAAGTTTAGCCGTGTACTTATTACTTGCCTTACTCTGGGGGTGATTCTGTACGTACACTATATCGCCAACCTGAAAGTGAGGAGCTTGTCGTCCCGCATTATAGTACTTAGCCACTTTATCTCTAGCCTTCAATAAATTACGTCTGACCCGTTTCCAGGTCTCCCGAATCTCGGATTCGCTTACTTTATCCGGCAAAATGTCCTTAATGCCCCATAAATTAGATAGAGGACAGTTAGGCTGGAATTTAAACATTAACCTGAACGGGCTCTCGCCATGGCTCTCGTGCCTAGCCGCATTAAATGCAAATTGCAACCAGTACAAGTTCTGGTCCCACTTGGTGTGATCATCTGAGTGATAGGCAATCAACGCATTCTTCAGGTTTCTATTAACCCTTTCACTTTGGGACGCCTTAGGATAGTAGGGTACCATGAATACGTTACGAATGCCACTTCCCCAACAAAACGATTTAAACGCCCTTGACTTAAAACACGTGGCATTATCCGAAACGACTTCCTCCGGTACTCCGAAGACAGCAATTATGCCTTGCAATTCCTTAATCACATTATGGGTGTTCGCTTCACGAACTGCTCGTATCCAAACATATTTTGTAAACGCATCAACTATCACCAGCGCATGTTTATTTCCCATCTTGCTCCTCGGAAATGGTCCGATGTAATCGACAAACAATCTCTCCATTGGCCGTTCAGCTACCTTGGAGGCCAAATACCCCACTTGCTTACTCTTTACAGGCTTGCTCTGTTTACACCTACGACACTGAGCTACTCTCTGGGTTATCTCTTTATCCATTCCTTTCCATCTGAAATACTGTTTGATCCTAGCTCTGGTTTTAAACCCCCCTAAGTGCCCCCCACAAGGCGCTTCGTGAAAATAGGTAAACAGCTCTGGCACTAAGCTCTTTGGTACCAGAATCTTCGCGTCCTGCGTTCTATTTTTACAACACAATACTCCATCCTGTACGACATATTTTGGTACTCCTTCCCCCCCCTCAACCTGTTGCAATAGGGGCCCCAATTCACTGTCGTTACGTTGATAGGTCCGGATATCTTCAAACAACGAGGGAAGATTTGATAATATTGTACATACTTTTCCTGAAACTTGTTCACAATTATCCACTGGCGTCTGTTTTAACCAAGTTTGTAATGGGATATAAATACTCGGTTGAAAACCGAAATAAGCTTTTGCTCTCGCTAAATCCACTACCATTTGTGTATGTCTAACAAAGTCCGCTCCTAGGATCAGTGGTACAAATAATTCCTCTATCACATAAACTTTATAGTTCCAACTAAACTCTCCAATTTTCAATGGAATTACTAAGGACCCAATAATCTTCAACGGGCTGCTATCTACCGTAATAAATTGTGTTTCCTCAACCATTAGATCTCTACGCTTATCCTTAACATGCTGTGCATTAACTAATGTTACTACACTGCCCGTGTCAATCAAGGCCAATGAGGGAATCCTATTTACCTCTATCTTTATAAAAGGCAATTCTTTATGCACTAAACCCTGTATTACATTTATTCCGTGAACCAGCCTCTCCCTTAATTGTCCGGAATTCCTCCCCAAGGACGAGTTTTGAAATATCTGCTCTCCCCTAAGCCGTTTAACATCACAATCTTTTACCATATGACCTGGCTTATTACAGTAATAACACACGAACACTTGTTTACTCTCTTGTTTCGTTAGTTCGGCATTCGATAGTGGTTGCCCCATTTGATTCTGAGGCCCGCCCCTATTTAAACTTGGTAATTGTGTATATTTCAAAGCTACCTCCTCCAACTCTTTAAAGGTAGTGGGCTTTGATTTACTCAAAAATAATGACCGGAGTTCGATATGAGCTGCATTCTGTAATATATTGCTCACAATTTCTTCTTCTGAAAATACTACTTTTAGTGCCAAGGCTACCAACTTCTGCTGATTAATATAATCTAAAATACTTTCCGAAGTCCGTTGTAGCCTAAAAAAATGTCGATATAGGAGCTCATGAATTTGTGCTGATGACAGAAACATATGTAACACCTTACTATGAAAACTATCTAACGAGCCCTCTTCCGCAATTATTTGTAACAACACCGACTGTAAGTTCAAGCCTACAAAAGGTTGTAACATCTGTAACACAGTCACTTGTGGTGTTCGGAAAGCTTCAGCTTGCATTTTAGCTTTCACCAAACAAATGAGAAAATCAAATATGTCGTCTGGTGATTTTACCTCAAATATTTTTAATGACGCTAAGAACGCTTGCCATGGATTCGGTACAACAAGTTTCACGAATTTAACGTGAAGTAGCTCTGGCTTGATATTCTCAGTATTTCCTGAACCATTTGCTCCTTTATTTTCAATTCCGGTGGCATCTAATTGTGTTGCTAATGACGACAAGCGCCTCCACAACTTATTAAACTGTTCATTATTTTCTCCTTCTAACAATCGTGCATTTTCCTTTATCCTAAAACTCCAATACTTTAACCTTCCAACTATTCTTCGTTTCTGACTCGGTGTGATTTCCGATAAACTAAGTTCTTTTAACATTTCATCAAATAAATTAACATTCGCCTCACAAAGTCCGATTTCCTGTACCGGATCAAAACTTGCTCCGAGATTAATTGCGCCTGGTTGGTTTAATGCTTCTCGTAAACTTCTGGCCAATTCAACTACTGTACTTTTTGAATCATATTTTATCTGTCTTATTTTCAGTTCTCTTTCCAACTCCGTACGATGGAGGAATTCGGGCTGAAATACAATTTCCATTATGACACTGACAATATAATTGACCTCAAACACTATTTTGTGTACTTTGTAGTATCCTGTTAAATGTTCCCACTGACACTAAAACGTGTATGTAGGACAAAATGGCTCTGCTACCAGTGTTACGCTCCTTTTGCGTTTTGCTTACACCTACTACCTTTCCCTTTCCCTTTCCTTACTAGCGTATTCCGCAGGATCGTGACAGGATACTACCAAGTAACACAACAAACTACAGCATAGCATAACATTTATTATAATGAAAAGTGTTAAATATTAACAAGCAATTAGTAAAGACAACAATAATTTTAACAATGGACTCCGTTACGTAGTAACCTATAAATATTAAAATGAAACCACAAATTTGATAATGAACGCTATTAAATATTAACATGAAAATTCTAAAATGAAAACAAGAACCTTTCCTATATTTGGAATCAGATAATTACAGAGAAAATACTAGCTGGAAATCTTGCGTACAGTCTGTGACAATATCCACCTATACCGAGTTGCTCTCCGGTTTACTGATAAGGGGCCTCGTACAGAGCAATCCCCCTTTGTTAACTGTCCCTCTGGAGTTTTCCCACTCCTACAAAGTATTATTAACTAAACTGATACTCATCCCGATGTCGGCACTAGAAGATATAGGATGTACGGAGAACTTCCAGCCTGGAGTAGCCACGCCCTGGTCGACAGTGTACAACGGTGTCCTCAGCTTTCACCGCCATTCATCGAAGCCTCCTTTGCACATAGGCGACGTCTCTTACCAGACTTAACTGGCTCAACCACCTCAGAAGTCCATACCGCTCCTTTGCCAAAGGGAACCACATGCACCAAGTCGAATTCCATGTAACTGGGAGAATGAGGCTTATGCGCCTATCTTGCATTCCCCACGACTGATCGCCGTGCCCACTTGCACTGGTGCCCGGGTTCTACTTCCCCTTGCTGATGGCGGACCCACACCTGGTCAGATCTCACGGTAGACTCTCAACCGCACACTAACCACGCAGTAGAAACCCATAGACAACCGGCTTTTGTCTCTGACGTCATCTCAAGCTGTTCCATCTCTTGCCGACCACCCTCTCTTTTTGGCTCTTCCAACTGCTGTTCGTGCCCCCCACTAATTAATCCGTTACAGAATACATCGGGAAAGTGTAGTCCCAGTGAACGGTGATCGCCGCGTGCTTTCCCGGTCAGTGACGGGCCGGTTGCCGCGCACTCGAACTTCGCGCTGGCTAGTTATTCGGACCGCTCTCTCAGATTCAGATTCAGATTATTTTATTAAAAAGAATTTTGTCTGGTGCTGGTACATCGAGCCCAGCGTACAGACTTAACTTATCATTGGATTCACAATGTTTTGATATTTACAACAAATATACATTGGGTTTTAAGAAAACCCATACAGTGACCCTCTTTTGGGCCACCGAGAACAGTTCTCTCTGCTGGAGGTGCCTCATTTATATGTGGGCCGCTCACAGGGGCTGGCTGGGCTTGAGCGGGAGGTATGTGTTAGACGGGCGGGACTTCTCTGCTCTGATTGCTGAATGGTTTACGTGATTTCTCTGCATTAGTGCTTGTTTTTTATATTTAAGTATCGGATGCCGGGTTTCGTTCAGTTTTAGAATTTCTTCCTTCCTGTTAAAGTTATTGGGGTGTTTGTAAATTTCGGTGGCTTCACGTAGTAGTCTGGTGTGATAGTACGGCATAGATGAGAGAAGAGTAGTCTCCTGATACTGAATTATGTGTTCGCCGTCGGCCCATATAGCATGTTCTACGACCGCTGACTTGTCTGTATGTCCCAGCCGGCAGCATCTCTTGTGTTCTGTGAGTCGGGTGTTGACGCTGTGATGAGTGGTGCCTATGTACACTGCACCGCAGGAACACGGAATCTGGTAAACACCGGCCGAAGCAAGCGGGTCCCTATGATCTTTGGCCGACCGAAGCAAGGCATTAATCTGCCTGGTAGGCTTAAAGATGGTTTTGATGTTGTGGCGCTTGAGTAGGCGTCCTATTCTGTCCGTGACAGTTTTGAAATAAGGCAGAAAAGCTGTGCCTTTGCTGTTGGGTGGATCCCGTTCGAGGTTGGCAGGGTGAGGCCTAGGTGGGTGTATTGCTCTGCGAACTTCTTATGCCGTGTAACCATTGGAATATAAAGTCTGTTGCAGATGTCGGAGTTCCTGTTGTAATGAGCTAGGCTCAGAAATAAATCAGCCCCTGAAATAAAAATTACAGACATATACCTCTTACCAGCATTATAGCAAAGTTCATGGAAAAAATAATTTCCAATAGGCTAAATTGATTTTTAGAATCAGCAGGGTTTAGTGAATTTCATTGAACGAATGAACAAATTTTCCTACTTAGTCAAAACATTAAGAATTCATTTAATAGGAAGGAAGACACGGCATCAGCCTTTATTGGTTTCCAAAGTGTATATGATTCTCTTTACCAACAAGGTTATTAGAAAAAATCTAGGATATAAGCAGACTAGGCCAACAATTTACATGGATATCCCGTTTTTTATCACAACGCTACATTATTACCAGATATGGAAATATAGATAGATACATTGTTGTTTACCTCCAGACTTGCTGAAAAAATACAACGCTCATTGAATATTTTAAACTGCTGGACTTCTAAAAATTCAATGACGGTAAATACTCTTAAGTCTAACCACCAAATCTTTTCATTACGGAAACAAACATTAAAAGTAATACTATCGCTTGATGGAAAGCGTTTATCAGAAACACATGCAGCTAAATACTTGGGAGTAATATTTGATACTAAACTTACATGGAAAGCATACCCAGAAAGCATAAACCGAATGGTTGAGAAACGCCTATCCTTATTGAGAAGCTTATCAACAAAGAACTGGGGATGTTCAAGGGACACATTGAACATAATATATAATAGATACATAAAACCGTAGTTACACACTGCGGTGAAGTACTTATAACAGCAAATCTCAACACAATTCAGTTTTCTCCAGAACCAAAGTCTCGGACTAATCACAGGTGCAGTGAAGTCTACACGAATAATCGCAATACAGATGGTAACAAATCAAAAACCTATTCGATATGAACTGGAAAAAGCTGCTGTTATGCAGCATGAAAAACTTAACAGGCTACCATGCAGTGGTTGGCAAACAAGGAACTTTATATCCCATTTCAAAGCTCAGGAAAGCTTCCTTTCTAAAATCAATGATCTCAAAAAAAAAAAAATAAATAAAAAATAAAAAAAAATACAAAAAAAATAAACTACAAAATTTACTTCCAAAGATCAAAGCTGTACAAACTCTAAATGTTCTAATGGAGGAAGTTAAAAAGATGATACCTCAAATGATATATTAAAATCATTAGTTCTAGAAACCACTCCCACAAAATTCCCTGAACAACAATTATTTCATGTTTTTATTTATGATTCTTTGTTTCCAAACCAAAACGGAGCAGGTGCTGGAGCTACGTGTCATCTCTTCTCCGTCTACAAACCTATTGGATTGGTACCACAAATTTTGACGAATAAATCGAAGTGATATGCACAACACAGAATTCAGAATTATTCTGCACAGAATACAATTCCAGATTGCAGTGATCCTTACCGACTCAAGAGCAGCTATTTTAACTATTAACTTGCTTTAACTTTAACAACAACAAAAAAGTCAACGAATTTTCGAGTGTTAGACATGCCTATTTCATCTTATCAAGTTAAAGAAAAGAATAGTATTTTTAGTGGCTACCAGCACATTGTGGACTGTCAGACAATGACAACGCTGATTATCTAGCCAAAAAGGGATGCAGTAGTATAGAGAAGCCTGTTGCACAACTATCATTCCTTACAATAAAAAGAATTATAAACCTAAAATTCCAAGAATTGACAACACAATACTACTCTAAAATTTTAAAAGATAAAATATGGGGCTCTATACATAAGTCAAAACTTCCCTGAATACCCAAGAAAAAGTGCAGTTGCAAACTTTAGACCATTCCTAAGCCATGATTATCTAACAAAGCATCTCAATAGGATTGAGATTTATTCTTCACTACTTTGCCCCTTAGGTGATTTTTAAGACGAAAGGGATCATCTTCAATACTATCCAGTTACCAACAATGTGGCATTATTGAGCGAAAAATACTGGAGGACAAGAGCATTTTTGGTTTCATTATCAGCAATCTAGCATCAGTCAACAACTTCCTTGCTCTCACACTAGCTTTGGGCTGATCACGCATCCTGGTCCCCGTGTATGATGAACTCCGTTTACGAAGACCGCACGTACTGGCCGGGGGCACTCGGGGTGCCTACTAAGTCCCACTCTCTACCACTGGACCCCGCTCATGACGCCGGGTGGTAGACCAAGGTTACACTCAAAAGGCCGTGGTGCCACAGGACATGTATGATGTATAATGGCATAGCAAAATTTGTTGTTGCTATTAAGGGAAACAGTCACTTGAACCTGCAACCATTATAAAACCCTTAAATATTTCATAAAAGCTTTTGATATACAGACTGTTGGACAATTTCAGCAAAAAGTAATTATAAAAAATAAACAGCTGTGTTTTTATACTTCCCTTGCTGCCTGTCTCAACTGATATTGTATGTTATAATGTCATATTGCTACCGATGCGGAAAGTTTAATAAGTAAGGTGGCAGAGTGAGACTGAAAAATTCAATATCATAGCTGGGATCCGAACCATGGATCTTTCGGTATCCGTTCGGCTGCTCTACCCACTGAGCTGCCATGATCAACGTGCCGAAGTGACATTAGATTCTCGAACTCACTCGCATGTCTCTGTGAACCACGCAAGGAGATTTGAATACGCATGAGGCAACATGCCCAATGGTAACTTGCTATGCTGTAAGTACAGCCGGCTTCAAATGATCTCCGAATCACATGCTCTAGCCGCAAGGGGAAGCCAGGATGGCTTATCTATTAGTTATGTCAAGTGGTCTCAAAAGTCGACTTGCCAGCTCATACCTGTCTACAGGGATGAGGGGCGAAATGTGTTTGTAAGTCCAAACATTTTTCTTACGCTTAGTTGTAAGAAAGTAATCTCAATGTAAGGAAAACATTAACGTTATAGATCTAAAATGAACTCGCGGCGAGGATGGAAACTAAATATTTAGCATTAGAGGTGTCACATCACTTTATAATGGAATTAAATTTAAAGCGTTTAAATAATTTTAATATACCACGTTTTGGAAACGTTTTTTTAAACTATTCATGGAAACACACGTATACGCGCTGCAAAATTTGCAAACTGGTTTTATTCAGCGAACATAAAATAGTGTATTTGACATGAAATTCCACAAACACTGAGTGGCTGTTTGTCGGAAATATCAGGAAAACAGAACTTCAAAGGAAAAAGCAAGTTTAGCGTAACACATATGAGTCATTCCACGTCAAATCGCACAAAATATGGCAAAAAATGACCTTGATCTCTCAGATTTTCTTGAAATTTTTTGGGTGTTTTAGAACAAAATATATTTGACACGTGTTTCTTCGTTTTATAAAAAATTTATTTTGGCAGATATTAATTTTTGAAATGTCCCAAAAATCGCGCGCTCCTCACTCTTCGATCAATCATACCTCCGATTGCCATGAAGCAAATTACTTGATCTTTGGCTCAAATTAAAGAAAAATCGCAGTATTTCGTGAGGTATTTATTAGAAAATTTTATTAATTATTATTAAATTATATTTTATACGATTAAGGTTTTAAAGTTAGATGATAATAATATCAACCCGACCATTTAAAAATCTGGCAAAAACTAAAAATACAATGAAGTTTATTCAGTATTCTCAGAAAAATCAGAATGGACTCTCTAATAGTTATGTTGTAATTAACTTACTTACAAATCAGTGCAGCGGACTGGTGCGGCAGCGGTGACGGCTACCTTAACCGCACACAATTGCCTCATTCCATTACGGCAACTGTCCACTGCTTGAGGTTCCATGAATGTTACAACAGTACAGTAGGGAGAACACTGTTAGCTGACACTATTATATGTACACTGTTAGCATCTTCAAAATGTTTTTAAAATATGCATTTTAAACTAATGTTTCCATACAACACCCAACTTTACCTCCTTCTTCGAAAGAAAATTGTTCCACCAAATCTTGAGTTTTTGACAAAGGAATGAAGGAGTGTAATTTTAAAGCACAGCTTGACCCATCGTTCTTAGCCCCTGACCTTGACTGGAAGCCCATAGCTTTTGCCTCTTTCATCAGCTCATATTGTATAATTCTGCGAATAAAACCATGCACATGGGGAGGGAGGGGGAAGGTAGTGATGTCTGCATGGTCTGAGACAATCCTTGCTAATTCACAGATGCTTTTTACTGCAGCGTGCAGTTGAAGACAGATCTTTGCGATAAAGAGTGAATATAGTGAATTTCTGAGACATTGATCTTAACGTAAATCAATTATGCCACCTGTACGTTCTAAATTAGGGACCAAAACATTACACAGTCAGAGTAGAGAAATTATTTCAAATGTATGGACGTACATTAAGGAAGAAGCTAAATGCAAAGAACTGTGTACATAAGAAGATTAAAAAAAAAAGTTCAAAAGCACGTATCACATGCCACAGGAGTATCAGAAAGAAGGTACATTGTTGAAACATTTTTCTGCATAGACTGTACTACCTTAGTAAGAAGAAGTTATCTGAGTAGCATATCTGACGCAAAAATTCGCATGCTGTCTGCAGTCACCTGGCTCGTCAGTCGCTTTCAAGAAGCCAAGAACTCCAGCCGCACAAACGGATTTCTACTTGATGTCGTCCGTGAGCGCTTGCAGGCCTCTAGAAAACAAATTGTAGCAAATGCATTAATGCAAGCTCCATAGTTTTCAACATCTTATTTTATAGATAAAATGTCAGGGAATACGTGTTTTTCTTAAAAGATTTTTAACACATCGGTTTAAATTTAATCTTGGTTTTACAAAATATACCTTAAAAAACAATAACTAAGCAAGTAATTTAAAAATACGGAAATAAAAAAATACGGGTCTCCTTATTTTGTGCCTATTATTGACAAAAAAATTTTGAACCTCCTACGAAAAAGTTGTGTTTTACGGATGTGCGATTTGACGTGGATTGACCCCTATAATAGAATTACATGCAAAGCACAAGAGCATGTTTAAAAAAACCTATGAGGCATCTACCTCTATAGGTCATGAATGACGTGGCTACTCCCCTTTATTATTATTATTATTATTATTATTATTATTATTATTATTATTATTATTATTATTATTATTATTATTATTATTATTATTATTATTATTATTATTATTATTATTATTATTATTATTATTATTATTATTATTATTATTATTGTTGTTGTTGTTGTTGTTGTTATTGGTATTATTATCGAGGAATATATCATATGGATTATCCTTGTTTAAGGAGTTTTTCAAATATCTTTCTTAATCGCTGTTAGTGCTACCACAAAAATAAAAGGAAAAAAACAATGTTACTTGTGTAAATACGTGCAAAGAAGAATGTGCTGATTTTTCTGTTTGGATAAAATAAAACTATTTTCTAGCTTTTGTAGCTTCTTGCTAGCTCCCCGCTGGCAACACATCAAAGGAACACACACAAAAGTAATTAACTATGGTGCAGCCATTGACGGCTTGGGCGGACCATGCGCAGGTTATTAATAAAAATACTTTTCGTCTCTTTCCCCTACACTCTCTCGTCTATCGGAAAACATTTGGAGGCGGCTGTGCTTAATTCTCGAGCTTCATAGTCCTACCAACTATAAGGTCAGTCAATGGAAATTAATTGGTCCTGCACATTAGCCGTGTGTGGGACAGGGTTTTAAGGGTGTAAATTGAGAGTGAACAATTCAGTGCCAACCGTTGGCCATGGTAGTTCGGGTGTTAGAGCAGCCGGACGAAGACCGGAAGATCCGTGGTTGGGATTCTGGCTCAGGCATTGAAATTTTCATTCTCACTCTGCCCCTTTACAACCTTGTCCTTCACTCGGCTAGTGGGGAAGAACAATTAATTTCCTTTAATAAGTAAGCTTCGATTGTTGTGATTACAATTTTTAAGGAAGTATCTCCGATACTGCATTCCAATCCTTTACTCGGATGGTTCGCGTTGGTTCTCGTTTATGTATATCATTAGCACAGAACAAAGTTCTGTGTACAGAACATATTGCTCTATGCGAAATCGAATACCTTACTGACATAGCTGCAGGTGCACTATCACAGAATATAGAAGTATATGCACAACAGAATATGCGCACCTCAGACCATATAAGCAATAATTCTTCCGATTTAATTACTCAGATTAAAAAATCTTTCACCTTCATTGTGTCAGTTCTATCGTTCCATCGTAGTGATATTCTCTGACTATTCTATATTCTCTGATCATTTCGGACTTTCGGGGTGGTAGAACGAATAACGCGGGAAATAAATCCTTGTTTGAGCGCTTGCTACTTTAATCACAGCGTCGAAGATATAGTATAAATTTGATACTTAGTATTCAACATAAACACAGTGAAATTGTCATTACTGAACCATGGCCGGTATCTTTTGGCTTGAAGGCAATGAAATTGATGCAGATAAAGAAGCAGTAGAACAGGCTAATATTGAAGTAGCATGGTAAGTCCTTCTTTATTTCACTGTGTATATTCCTTGAAAGTGTTGCAAATGCATGTAACTATTTAAAGCTGCCTGTAATGAAACAAATGTGATTATTGGTAATTACTCAGCTCGCAGTGACCGATTCGTTTTAAACTCCGTTTTTTAAATGTGCTTTATGTATCTTGAAAATACTACAAGTGAATGTAACCATTTAAATGTCATACATTTAATTGCTAAGAGAGATTTGGCAACATCACATCAGTATTAAATTGTGACTAAAGTCCTTCGAATTGAAATAAAAAGACATTACAACACTGTTCACACAATGTCTGCATGGCAGTGAAATAATAAACTGTTTATATCCATTCATCAAGAAGGAAGTTGGCTTCAAATATTCCAAATATTTGACACAAATTATTTGGTGTCAGTGAAACGGTTCCTTTCTGACCATCATTGTATTGGATATACTTGTTACACTCATGTAGAACAGGGGTCGGCAGGTTACCTGCACTGTGAACATTGATTCTCTTTTCTTGGTTGAACACTGGGAGTGAGGGTCGCACACAAATCATCCACTGAGCATTGCACATGACAGACTAGCACAAACAGGGTTTCTTGCCTTTATTGGGAAACTTAAAATTGTGGCACAACTTATTCTACATAATAATTTGTCAGGTTCAATCACAAGAATACCTAAGGGAATTAAATAAGTCACAGTGAATGTGCAATATTTAATACGGTCTGAATATGTATAAGCTACTTCATTTTCCAAGCTCACAGTTTTTCCGGATCTTTTTACTCCTTTCTCCACTAATTTCTCCACGTTTAGGGCCACTGTCTGAATAATAGATGAATGAAGAGGATGTTTGTTAAGTTAACATCAAAAATATGGTTCCTGTCATGATGCATGCACGAAACGAAGTGTTGACATATACCTAAAGTTCCTCAGGGGTCTCCATCTAGGGAATATGTGAATGTACAAGGTACCCAAGCTGAGCAGAACATTACTTCCACTTACTGGTGTCTAGGAGATATGTGGATAGTGACCACAAGGTACCCAAGCTGAGTAGAACATTACTTCCACTTACTAGTGTCTAGGGGATATGTGGATAGCACCACAAGGTACCCAAGCTGAGCAGAACATTACTTCCACTTACTGGTGTCTAGGGGATTTCTAGATAGTAACCACAAGGTGCCCAAGCTGAGCAGAACATTACTTCCACTTACTGGTGTCTAGGGGATATGTGGATAGCACCACAAGGTGCCCAAGCTGAGCAGAACATTACTTCCACTTACTGGTGTCTAGGGGATATCTAGATAGTGACCACAAGGTGCCCAAGCTGAGCAGAACATTACTTGACCACAAGGTACCCAAGCTGAGTAGAACATTACTTCCACTTACTAGTGTCTAGGGGATATGTGGATAGCACCACAAGGTACCCAAGCTGAGCAGAACATTACTTCCACTTACTGGTGTCTAGGGGATATGTGGATAGCACCACAAGGTACCCAAGCTGAGCAGAAGATTACTTCCACTTACTGGTGTCTAGGGGATATGTGAATAGCACCACAAGGTACCCAAGCTGAGCAGAAGATTACTTCCACTTACTGGTGTCTAGGGGATATGTGGATAGCACCACAAGGTACCCAAGCTGAGCAGAAGATTACTTCCACTTACTGGTGTCTAGGGGATATGTGGATAGCACCACAAGGTACCCAAGCTGAGCAGAAGATTACTTCCACTTACTGGTGTCTAGGGGATATCTAGATAGTGACCACAAGGTGCCCAAGCTGAGCAGAACATTACTTCCACTTACTGGTGTCTAGGGGATATGTGGATAGCACCACAAGGTACCCAAGCTGAGCAGAACATTACTTCCACTTACTGGTGTCTAGGGGATATGTGGATAGCACCACAAGATACCCAAGATGAGCAGAACATTACTTCCACTTACTGGTGTCAAGGGGATATCTAGATAGTGACCACAAGGTGCCCAAGCTGAGCAGAACATTACTTCCACTTACTGGTGTCTAGGGGATATGTGGATAGCACCACAAGATACCCAAGCTGAGCAGAACATTACTTCCACTTACTGGTGTGTAGGGGATATGTGAATGGCACCACAAGGTACCCAAGCTGAGCAGAACATTACTTCCACTTACTGGTGTCTAGGGGATATGTGGATAGCACCACAAGGTACCCAAGCTGAGCAGAACATTACTTCCACTTACTGGTGTCTAGGAGATATGTGGATAGTGACCACAAGGTGCCCAAGCTGAGTAGAACATTACTTCCACTTACTAGTGTCTAGGGGATATGTGGATAGCACCACAAGGTACCCAAGCTGAGCAGAACATTACTTCCACTTACTGGTGTCTAGGGGATATGTGGATAGCACCACAAGGTACCCAAGCTGAGCAGAAGATTACTTCCACTTACTGGTGTCTAGGGGATATCTAGATAGTGACCACAAGGTGCCCAAGCTGAGCAGAACATTACTTCCACTTACTGGTGTCTAGGGGATATGTGGATAGCACCACAAAGTACCCAAGCTGAGCAGAACATTACTTCCACTTACTGGTGTCTAGGGGATATGTGGATAGTGATCACAAGGTACCCAAGGTGAGTAGAACATTACTTCCACTTACTGGTGTCTAGGGGATATCTAGATAGTGACCACAAGGTGCCCAAGCTGAGCAGAACATTACTTCCACTTACTGGTGTCTAGGGGATATGTGGATAGCACCACAAGATACCCAAGATGAGCAGAACATTACTTCCACTTACTGGTGTCAAGGGGATATCTAGATAGTGACCACAAGGTGCCCAAGCTGAGCAGAACATTACTTCCACTTACTGGTGTCTAGGGGATATGTGGATCGCACCACAAGATACCCAAGCTGAGCAGAACATTACTTCCACTTACTGGTGTGTAGGGGATATGTGAATGGCACCACAAGGTACCCAAGCTGAGCAGAACATTACTTCCACTTACTGGTGTCTAGGGGATATGTGGATAGCACCACAAGGTACCCAAGCTGAGCAGAACATTACTTCCACTTACTGGTGTCTAGGGGATATCTAGATAGTGACCACAAGGTGCCCAAGCTGAGCAGAACATTACTTCCACTTACTGGTGTCTAGGGGATATGTAGATAGCACCACAAGGTACCCAAGCTGAGCAGAACATTACTTCCACTTACTGGTGTCTAGGGGATATGTGGATAGTGATCACAAGGTACCCAAGGTGAGCAGAACGTTACTTCCACTTACTGGTGTCTAGGGGATATGTGGATAGTGACCACAAGGTACCCAAGGCTAGCAGAACATTACTTCCACTTACTGGTGTCTAGGGGATATATGGATAGTGACCACAATGGTACCCAAGCAGAGTAGAACATTACTTCCACTTACTGGTGTTTAGGGGATATGTGGATAGTGACCACAAGGTCCCCAGCTGAGTAGAACATTACTTCCACTTACTGGTGCCTAGGGGATATATGGACAGTGATCACAAGGTACCCAAGCTGAGTAGAACATTACTTCCAATTACTGGTGCCTAGGGGATATGTGGACAGTGATCACAGAGGACCCAAGCTGAGTAGAACATTACTTCCACTTACTGGTGTCTAGGGGATATGTCGATAGCACCACAAGGTACCCAAGCTGAGTAGAACATTACTTCCACTTTTTTTTTTTTTTTTTTTTTTTTATTTATTGCCAATACACAGCATGCCCCATTACTTAGTAATATTACATGCTTTTTATACATTTGAATAGTTTTAGATTTTACAATATGTTAATTAACAAAGTTACAATTGTTTATAAGTTAAACTATTTGGCTGATTATGTTATTTGCAATATTCGTTATAGTTTGTCAAAATCTATATTGTTTATAAAAGATATAAATTCCTTAATATATTTGTTTGCAAGTTCATTGTTTGTTACTGGCCACTGTCCACCTTTGTTTACAATACTTTGTTTTAGTTTCTTTCTTTCAATATCTAACAGAGAACACTCGTATATTAGGTGGTTTACATTTTGGTTCTGATTATGACACTTGCACAAGGCACTTTCCACTATCTTGAACCGATGGTAATATTCTCTTGTTTTTCCATGTCCTGTTAACATTGCTGTAATCTGTCCAATTAGGGGTAACTTCACGTTTAGGCGTTCTTGCACCGAGGGAAAAAACATTTTTGTGGTCCTTCCTTTTGTGGTTGAGTCCCATTGTTGTTGCCAAGTATATAGTGCACGCTCCTCTGCTTCTTTGATGATGTGGCTTCTTGGGATCTTATTGTAGATGACGTCTCCACTGTCCTTCTGTGCTGCTTCCTTCGCCAACTTATCTGCCATCTCATTCCCATAAAGACCCACGTGCGCCTTCACCCACTTCATGTAGACTACCCAGCCACTGTCCTGTAATAACCTGATGTTTGCTTTTATTTCTTCTATTATTTTGGTACGAACTTTGCCATTTTTAAGGAGTTCTAGTGTAATTAAACTGTCAGTGTATATTACTAGTTTCTTTTCACTGTCCTCCATCTTCTTGTTACAGAGTATTTCTTTAAGCGTTTGTAAAATTGCGACCTGTTCTGCCTGGTTATTGGAGCAGTGTGTGGCAAGTTTGAATTGTAATTTTTTTACTAGTTCCCCATTTTGAAAGATGACTCCTGCTGCACAAACTTTTCCATCTACTTTGCTACCGTCTGTGTATATTTCTGTGTTGCATTTTGTTCCTTCCTGTGCCTCTTTTACGATCAATCTGTCTGCAGGATGAGGCCACTCGCTCAGTTTGGGAACTTCTTCAACTTTTTCATTTGCGTTTGCCTAATGAGTGTCTTTATATATTTCTAAGACTTCTTTTATTTTTACATTTATTGGCAGGACTGCTGCTAGTATGCAGGATGCTTCATATGATACAGTTCTGTACGCTTTGGAAATCTTTATGTTCATCAATCGTTGTACCCTTTGATATTTCAACATGTGTTTCCTTTTTTGAATCGCTTCATTCCATACCTGTACTCCATATAAGAGCATTGGAAGTATAGCTCCTTTGTATATTATTCTTAAAGCTCGTTGTCCGAGGCCCCAGTTCAGCTTGGCAGATTTACTTAATGCATTTATGAGCTTCACGCATTTCTCTGACACTTGATTTATGTGCGCCCCAAAGCTCAATTTATTATCAAATAATATACCCAGGTATTTTAGTTGTTGTACCTGCTCTATTGTCCTGTTGTTTAAATATAAATTCATTTTACTTTTTTCTTCCTTCCTTTTTCTGGATATCAGCATAGCTTTTGTTTTAGTGATGTTGAACTGGATCTTGTACTGCTTTGCCCAATCTTCTATTAGCTTTAAATCGGTATTTGCGTACATCTCTGCTATTCTGAAAGTTTCTCCTGATGTTAGCAGCAGCAAATCATCTGCAAATACCACCACCTTACTTTGTTTCGTGAATTTAAGGTGGAATAAGGTGTTATACAAGATATTCCAGAGTCCTGGACCACAGCAGGATCCCTGAGGGCAGCCCTTTGTGACCTCTTTTTCTACCTCACAGTGATTGAGTGAGAGTTTAGCTATTCTGTCTCTGAAATATGTTTTAACTAAGTTATATAGATTCTTTGGGCACTGCAAGTTCCTTAAATTTTTGAGTATTCCGGGCCACCAAGCAGCATCGAACGCTCCCTTCACATCCAGGCTTGTTACTATTTCACTCTTTTTCTGGTCCAATTGAACTTGTATGAATTCTTTGATCGCCAACGCTGCATCAGTGGTGCTTTTTTGTGGAATAAATCCATACTGGTTTGTATTAATTAGATTATTGGTATATGTGTGATGGTTTATTCTATCTATCAATAGCTTTTCTAAGATTTTCCCTTCGATGTTCAATAAACTTATTGGTCTGAACTTTGTGACTTCGTGGCTTCCCTCCTTTCCTGGTTTAACTATAGGGATTATTTGTGATCTTTTCCATATTTTTGGAAAGCATCCTTGTTTTAAGCACTTATTATAAATGGAAGTCAGTGACGATGGGAAATCTCTAAATACTCGCATTATGATATCCTTGGTTATACCATCTTCTCCTGGTGCTTTCTTAGAATTAAATTTTTCAATTATGTTAAATATTTCTTCTGCAGTGAATTCCTTGTCATCTGGTGTAGCCAGTGGTTCTTCTTGTTGTTTTCGAAGTTCTTGTTGTTGTGCAGTATCATTTTCTGTTTTGTCTTCTGGAACAAAGTGGTTTAGCATATGAGAAATTGTTTCTTTGATATCACATGTGTAGGTGCCATCTTCTTTTTGAATAGTTGTTAGCGTGAGCTGAGTCCTTATCTTTCCTGCAGCCAATTTATATACTGCATTCCATGGGTTACTTCCTTCTTCTATGGTACAGTATTTTTTCCATGAGTTTAATTTTGCATTTTGTAATAGTGACTGGTATTCGCGTTTCCCTTCTGAGTATAGTATTTTTCTTTGTTCTCTAAGCTGCTCATTATTTACTGTTCTCTGATATCTTCTGCGTAAGGCATTTACTCTTTTCCTTAGCACTGTCAGTTGGTCATTCCACCATGGTACTGTTTTCCTATTTGTATATATTTTTCTTGATTTACATTTATAAAATGACCTGTCACAAGCTGTTATGATGCATGTATGGAATGTTTCTATTACTTTTTCAGTTTCACTTGTCAGATTTATAACTTTACTAACTTGGTTATCTGTCTCTTTCAGGGAAATTTCTCTTGTCGTACATTTGAATTCCTGCATCAGGAGGGCGAGTAGGATGTTGCTGAATTTTTAAAAATTTTCTTCACTCTTGACGATATACCTTTTCTTTATAATATTATCTTCTTTTATCGGATAAGTATTTGTATTAATTTGTTGTGGTCTACCGATATTGAAGGAAATAATTTTATGATCGGAAAAACTATCTTCTTCTCCGCACTTCCAATTTCTTATGTGCTTGAGTAGCCGATTGTTCGCAATCGTTAGATCTATCCAACTTTGAGCCCTGTTAGTTTCAAAGGTTGGTATTCCCGTATTTTCATTTACAATATGGAATGCTGAGGTGGTGAGAAATTCTTCCAGAACTTTACCTCGTTCATTGTTTATTTTATCATACCATAGCTTGTTCCGTGCGTTAGTATCTGCTGCAATAAGCATCCCATGTCCTTTAGTATGGTATAACATTTTTTCTATTTGCCTTATACCTGTTTCAATATCTGCATCATAGTCGAAGTACATACTTGAAGAATAGAATATGTTGTCATTATGCTGGATTTCAATCAGTACACAGTCTTCATTCGAAAGTTGGCTTATTACTGTAGCATCGATGTTATCATTACTAATTATTATCGCAGCTCTCTTTCTTCCATTTCCACACACATAGGTTCTCATAGACCTTGGTATTCCAGCTAATTTATTATTTATGATGTACGGTTCCTGTATGAAAGATATGTCGACGTTAAGTTCATATATAAGCTGTATTAAGTTACTTGTCGCTATTCTCGAGTGTTGCAGATTTACTTGAAAACATTTTAGGTTGTGGTCATCCATTTTAATAGTCGATACTAAGCTGGTATCTCCTCAATGCTGCTATGTAGCTAGGACAGTTGATATCTAGTGTCGAATGATTAGCATCGATTGTACAGCCCTGATTATGTTTAGCATAATTTATGCAATTTATGCATTTGTAATTATCTTCATCAGCTTTACAATCTTTAAGCGCATGGTCTTTCGCGCACTTGGGACATGTTTGGTTTCCATTGCAGTCCTTTGCTCGATGGTTGTATTTGCTACACTTGAAGCAGCGGGTGACCTTATTATAATCTTTCCAGGCACACATGTTCCAGCCTAGTTTAATCTTTTTACCTATTATTTCTTTTCTTATACTAGAGTTGATTTCAACTACTAAATTTTTGTTTTTTCTTTTATCCTGAAACTGGAATACTGCCTTCACTCCCTGTGTGGAATTTTGAAATTCTTCATTCTGCAACATTAGAGCTTCGACAGCGTTTTCAGGGGTGATTTCTTCCGAGACATTAAAAATTATAATCCTTGGGTTCCTCTTCTTTGCCGTTACTGCCTCAAGCTCTTCTCCACATTTCTCATTTATATTTTTGCATATTATATCAATTTCATTTTTCTCTCCAGACTCAATTAGCAGTTGTCCATTCTTCACCGTTTTAAAAGATTTAATTCCTACCTTCAGCTGCACAGGGTTTACTTTCGTCTTAATAAGAGATCTGATGTAGTCCATGCTTTGATTATTTTTACTTTTAACAAACATCTTGTATGTCTTCTTATCGTTTCTAGTCAAAGTCCCGCGTGCAACATCAGAGTAGTTCATCTTCTGACTATCGGGAACAGTAGCGTCCCTGACATCCTGTTGCATCCCGCGTGCAGTTCTAGTGCTTAAAATTGGTGCTGCATTTGGTATCCCAACTAGAGGTCCCCTTTGGCTTCTGGACTGTAACTGAATGTTTGCCTTCTCCAACTCCATTCTTACTTTCATTAGCTCCTGCGATTTTGCACAGTCGTCACTTCTTAATTTTGCTATAGCCTTGCGTAGATCACCAACTTCCACTTACTGGTGTCTAGGGGATATGTGGATAGTGACAACAAGGTACCCAAGCTGAGTAGAACATTACTTCCACTTACTGGTGTCTAGGGGATATGTGGATAGTGACCACAAGGTGCCCAAGCAGAGTAGAACATTACTTCCACTTACTGGTGTCTAGGGGATATGTGGATAGTTACCACAAGGTCCCCAGCTGAGTAGAACATTACTTCCACTTACTGGTGCCTAGGGGATATGTGGACATTGATCACAAGGTACCCAAGCCGAGCCGAACATTACTTCCACTTACTGGTGTCTAGGGGATATGTGGATAGTGACCACAAGGTACCCAAGCTGAGTAGAACATTACTTCCACTTACTGGTGTCTAGGGGATATGTGGATAGTGACCACAAGGTACCCAAGCTGAGTAGAACATTACTTCCACTTACTGGTGTCTAGGGGATATGTGGATAGTGACCACAAGGTACCCAAGCTGAGTAGAACATTACTTCCACTTACTGGTGTCTAGGGGATATGTGGATAGTGACCACAAGGTACCCAAGCTGAGTAGAACATTACTTCCACTTACTGGTGTCTAGGGGATATGTGGATAGCGACCACAAGGTACCCAAGCTGAGCAGAACATTACTTCCACTTACTGGTGTCTAGGGGATATATGAATAGCTACCACAAGGTACCCAAGCTGAGTAGAACATTACTTCCACTTACTGGTGTCTAGGGGATATGTGAATAGCGACCACAAGGTACCCAAGCTGAGTAGTACATTACTTCCACTTACTGGTGTCTAGGGGATATGTGAATAGCGACCACAAGACACCCAAGCTGAGTAGAACATTACTTCCACTTACTGGTGTCTAGGGGATATGTGAATAGCGACCACAAGGTACCCAAGCTGAGTAGAACATTACTTCCACATACTGGTGTCTAGGGGATATGTGAATAGCGACCACAAGGTACCCAAGCTGAGTAGAACATTACTTCCACTTACTGGTGTCTATGGGGATATGTGGATAGTGACCACAAGGTACCCAAGCTGAGCAGAACATTACTTCCACTTACTGGTGTCTAGGGGATATGTGGATAGTGACCACAAGGTACCCAAGCTGAGCAGAACATTACTTCCACTTACTGGTGTCTAGGGGATATGTGGATAGTGACCACAAGGTACCCAAGCTGAGTAGAACATTACTTCCACTTACTGGTGTCTAGGGGATATGTGAATAGTGACCACAAGGTATCCAAGCTGAGTGGAA
Organism: Tenodera sinensis; assembly: GCA_030765045.1. NCBI lineage: Eukaryota > Metazoa > Arthropoda > Insecta > Mantodea > Mantidae > Tenodera > Tenodera sinensis. Next base: position 3,251,978 of record CM060964.1, read on the forward strand.
CATTGCTTCCACTTACTGATGTTTTGCTCCTCACTGTAGCTTTTCTATCTGACCTTATGTCCTTACCTTGGTCATCTCTTGTTCGCTTCCAATCCTGATGCTATTAGGGTTCCCAAGGGTTAGGGAGTCTGCATTTCTCTAATTTCTCTACAAAATCTTAACCCCTAACATGCTGATCTGTCATGGCATGTAATGCGTCCTCCGATTGGTAATCAGAGGATATGGTCGGTTTGCTTTTATTTTGATAACTCTCCCGGTCAACCCGTAAACCAACGAGAGGTATGGTCTTCCAGACATTTTGTGGGTTGTGAGAGAGCGATGTAACTGCCAAAACTTAAAAATGTAGTGGTTACTGTTACTGCTAAGTCTCTATAGATCTAAAAATTAAGGTCTCCTGGACCAGATCACATACATCCAGAGTTCATAAAAAACCTTGGGAAAACAGCAAAACAACAACTACTAAAATGCTACAACTCTACAATCTGTCCTGGACCACCACTGTGCCTGCCGAATGGCAAAACGCAATATTTGTCCCACTCTAGAAAAAAGATAAAACAGCATCAGAAATAAAAAATTATAGACCAATAGCTCTTACTAGCATAATAGCAAAAGTGATGGAAAGAGTGGTGTCAAATAGGTTAAATTGGTTTCTAGATCACGAATTTTAATTTCCCCATGTCAAGCTGGATTCAGAGAGTTCCACTCTACAAATGAACAAGTTTTACTTCTCAGTCAAGAAATCAAAGACTCCTTCAATAGAAAAGAAGATAATGTGTCAGTGTTTATTGATTTCCAAAGTGCATATGATTCTATATGCAGAACAAAACTAAAGAAAGTAAAAAAAATAGGGATACAAGTTCCAATATTTTCATGGCTATGTCATTTCCTAACACAACGCTTTATTGCTACCAGATATGGAAGAAATATATCTAAATATAAACAAGTACACCGTGGCTTACCACAAGGCGCAGTGCTCAGCACTGCACATTTTAATACATTTATTAACGATCTACCACAACAAATACAAGAATCAGGTGTGAAGTGTGCACTATTTGCCGATGACTTAGTAATGTGGACTTCAAAACCAAAAAACAAAGGTACAGAACTAGAAAAAAACCATGCAACAATCCTTAACCAACCTACAAAAGTGGACAAAAGAAAATTTAGTGATTGTTAATACAACAAAATCAAACTACCAAATCTTTTCACTAAGCAAAAAGCCACTAAAAATAAAACTAAATTTTGAGGGTCAACAATTACCAGAAACAAAGGAAGCAAAGTATTTAGGAGTTACATTTGATACTAAACTTACATGGACCAAACAAATAGAAAATGTAATACAAAGAGCAGAGAGGTGCCTTTCACTGTTAAAACGTCTAACAGGAATGAAGTGGGGATGTTCCAGAGCAACTCTTAACACAACATACAATGTATATATAAAGCCATTATTTACTTACTGCAGCGAAGTTCTTGTAACAGCAAACACAAAAAAGATTCAAATCTTTCAAAACCAAGTCTGAGATTAATTACAGGTGCTATCAAAACCACACCAATAGCAGCTATGGAAATACTAACCAACCAGTGCCCCATTGAATATGAAATAGAAAAAGCGGCTCTTATTCAACACGAAAAGTTGATCAGACTCCCATTCAATACATGGCACAAGAGAAATTTTACACATACACTAAAGACTCAGGAGAGCTTTCTTTCCAAAATTCAAGACATCAAGAAGGATGTACACCTTCCTAATTCAAAGGAAAACTTCATATCTAAAGTCAATCCAACACATACATTAGACATCACATATTATTTACACCTGACAGAAGAAGTTAAGAAAAGTGATACTCCAACTAGTGTTCTAAAATTATTGGCATTAGAGACAATCCATACTAGATTTCCAGAACACGAATGGCTCCATATTTATACTGATGGATCATTGATATCAAACCAAGATGGAGCAGGTGCTGGAGTCACATGTCACCTCTTTTCCTATTACAAATCTTTAAGTTATGGAAGGGCGCTGATGACCTAGAAGTTGAGCGCCCTTAAACCAAATCCAATCCAATTTAAGTTATGGAACTACAAACTTTGATGGAGAAATTGAAGCAATTCGAATGGCCCTACAAAATCTTTTGTACAGAATTTCACATTTTCAGCAAGGAGTTATTCTCTCAGATTCCAGGGCAGCAATTATAGCAATTACTTCCAAGTTGTCACCAAAAAACCAAACAATTATAGAATGTTGGAAAATCCTTACCCATCTAACAGCACTTCAAAAACACCTAGTCTTCCAATGGATACCGGCTCACTGTGGACTGAGTGATAATGAGAAAGCTGATTTTCTTGCAAAAAAGGGTACTGGCAATGTGCAGAAATCAATAGTTAATTTACCATTTTATGCAGCTAAAAGATTAGTCAACTCTGAATTCAAAAAACATTATTGAAAAATATTACTAGTAAAATCAAAGAATAAAAGATGAGAACTACCAAACATTCAAACAGTAATTCCTGAGTATCCTCGAAAAACAGCAGTTGCAACCTTCAGGTTGATTACAGGACATGATTGTCAGGCAAAACATTTAAACAGAATTGGGATATATTCTTCACCACTCTGTCCTTTATGTGATCTGCAAGAGGAAATGGACCGAGACCACCTTCAAATATGCCCGGCCACTTCTAGTACCCCATCCATCAGTGAAAATTATTGGAGAGCAAGAGGATTAATGACTTCATTGTCAGAAATCCAGCATTAGCCAACGACATATATCTATAGATAGAACTGAACATGCTCAGCAGCCTACAACTAAATCTATGCAAATAAGGGCATTTTGTGCATGGAAAATATTTGTAAAAGATACACACATTTGTTTATTTTGGAATGTGTTTTTCATATCCAAGTCATTTTGCAAATCAATAATTTCTAATTGTAATGTAATTGCAGCACTGTCTACATCAACTGAAACTAGTGACATATGACATGATGGTGCAAACTGAACTTTTTAACATGTTGACACAATGGCATTCTCTGTAAAGAGGTCTAAGGTTCCCCACATGGATACAAATGTACTAGGTGTTGAAGGTGTGCTACATCAGACATAAGATGTAAGCCAATAAGCAAACACATATCTATGTTTAAGAGGTAGAACTGGAACTTAAAAATTCAATGCCACAACTGGGATTTGAACCACAGACCTTCCGCTTGCCGGGCGGACGCTCTACCACTGAGCTATTGTGACAAACTACCAGAATGACATTAAATTCTCAAGCCAGTTCGTATTTTTCTCCTGGTAAACCATATCTATGTGTGTGTGTGTGTGTGTGTGTGTGTGTGTGTGTGTGTGTGTGTGTGTGTCTTTATTCACCGTAAGAATTTTTTTACAAATTCATGGCTTCGTCAATTTTTAAATAGGGAATACAAATAATAAATATTGGTTTAAACAATATCATGAATACAAATAATAATAACAGAGACAGCATTACAGTCATAAGAGTATAAGTTTAGTTTGACTGCTACTGTGGATTCTATTTGTGATTTTATTATACATGTGTATGCCTCAATGCAGTATGGAATTTACCTTTTTTGTTGTTCTGGCAGTCTGTATGTATATTTTATTACTATTTCTGGTACTATGTTTATGAACAGTGTTGTTTATGCTAAATAAGTGAATATTGTCCCTTATAAAACAAACAGTTTCTAAAATATACAGACTTGGCAGCATAAGAATGTGATTTTGCCGAAAGTATGGTTTACATGATGTTGTCCTGTGCAAATTTAGCATTAGTCTAAGTATTTTCTTGTGCATTATGAATAGCGCACTTATTTCACTACTGGATCCCCATAAAAATATACCATAAGCAAGCACAGATTGTACATAAGAGAAGTAAATCACTTTTAGTGTTTGTAGGTTACTGATGCTTTTTAGGACATATATTACATAATGAACTCGATTTATTCTTGCTGTAACATTCTTAATATGACTTTTCCAATCTAAGTGTTTATGAATTATGATTCCCAAAAATTTTGTTTCGGAGACATATTGTATGGTTTCTTTGCTATATACAATTTTTGGTCCTGGTGATTTATTACTTCTATTAGAGTTTGCGATGCACATGCAGTGTGACTTTTTTCCATTTAGCACTAGTTTATTTGCTGCTAACCATTTCTCCATATTTTTCATTGTACTATCAGCTTGAACTTGTAGATCAATGGAATTACTGCCTTTGAGAATAAAATTAGTATCATCTGCATATAATATAGTCTCAACATGTGGTATATTTACTGGCAGATCATTAATGTACACTAGAAAAAGTAAGGGGCCTAGTTTCGAACCTTGAGGAACTCCACACCTTACTAACTTTGTTTCAGATTTTACAGTGTTATTATCTCGAGTTATTGCAGTTAGTTGTTGTCTGTCAGTTATGTATGACTTGAACCATTCATACGCTATCCCACGCACTCCAGAGGCTTCCAGTTTTGTCAATAATATGTCATGGTCAACTAAATCAAAGGCCTTACTCAAGTCCATAAATATACCAACTGTTGTATCATCAGTTTCAATTCCTTCCAGTGTTCCCTTAAGGAACGCATAAAAGGCATTTAGTATGGATTTGTTTTTCCGGAAACCATTTTGTTTATCACTAAATACAAACTTTTCCATGAAAGGAGCAATCCTGTTATACATAATCGATTCCATAACTTTAGAAAAACCTGATTGAATGGCAATTGGCCTATAATTATTTATATTGTTTACATCATCTTTTTTGTATACAGGAACAACTTTTGCTAGTTTCATCTTACTAGGAAATATCCCAGTTGACAGGGAGGTATTGCATATTTCCAATAGGGGATTTATTAAACTATTCTTACAAGACTTAATTACACACTCAGGTATCTCATCATATCCTGCTGAAAAGTTATCCCTTTTTGAGTTAATTATTTTACTTAATTCATCTATAGTGACTGGCTTAAGAAAAATTATTATATTCCATATTGTCTTATTTTTATTGGTTGAATTATTGATGCATGCATCAATATGCAGTTTTTTTGCAGCCTTTATTACTTTATCAAAAATTTGCTTGTATTTTTTTAGATATTTTGTAAACTGTTCAGTTTTGTTAGTTTTACTTAGTTCTATGAGATAACGTTTCCTATTGCTCGAGACTATAATTCCTTTAGTAATCCAATTTTTCCTTACACTCATCTTGCTATTTTTTATTGCCCTATATGGAAAGGCTGTATTAAAGTGATGCATAAATGAGGTCATAAAATTGTTGTATTTTAGGTCCACTGTGGGTACATTGTATACATCAGACCAATCCTTATTGTTTATTAGAGCATTAAAGTAAAACATATTATCTTTTGAGAATATACGTTTATATTGTACTTCAGTCTTGGGCTTATAGCTAATGTTTGATGTATTTGTTAGTCTTAGTATTATAGCATTATGATCAGAATACCCTGCATTAATGTTACTAAGGTTGAAAGTCATGGCTGCTTTGTCAAATAACATGACATCAATTAATGTACTGCAATTTTCCGTTTCTCTGGTGGGACTTCCTATGGCATTTTCAAGATTAAATGAGGTTAATAGGTTTTTTAGTTTTTGTAAGGGTACACTGTTTTGTTGAAAATCTACGTTGAAGTCACCACATATTAGGATCTTTTTTGCATGCTTTTTTACAATAGAAATCATGTTTTCTAATTTATCCAGAAAGGCCTTATAGTCTCCATTAGGTGACCGGGATACACAAGCAATAAGTAGTTTTAAATCACCAATTTCTACTAAAATGTGTTCAAACACTTTCTCTTCATTTAAGATACAGGTAATGCTATGCCTTTTATATTTAACATCCTTTTTTATTGCAATCATAGTGCCCCCATGAATATATCTCTCCCTACAATATATGTCTCCTACTACAAAATTTGTGAGAATGACTGACTGTACACTCATATAGTTATTTTTGAGCCAATGTTCTGTGAAGCAGCAGACATGTATGTTTACCAGACTATTTAAAAATATTTCTACTTCTAGGATCTTATTACTAAGGCACTGAATATTATGATACAATATATTAAGTTCACCTTTGTTTGCTATGGATGAAAAATGATTATCACAATGCTCAGGTGTTACAATGCAGATACGTACTGAATGTTCAGAATCAGTAGGACACTGAGTATATTATGAACATTATCCTTGTGATGAATAAGTGGCAGTAGTTTGGAGTGCAGATACGTACTGAATGTTCAGGTCTGTGACACTGAGTATATTATGAACATTATCCTTTTGATGAATAAGTGGCAGTAGCTTGGAGTGCAGATACGCACTAAATGATCAGGTGTGGGACACTGAGTATATTATGAACATTATCCTTGTGATGAACAAGTGGCAGTAGCTTGGAGTGCAGATACGTACTGAATGTTCAGGTGTGGGACACTAAGTATATTATGAACATTATCCTTGTGATGAATAAGTGGCAGTAGTTCGGAGTGCAGATACACACTAAATGATCAGGTGTAGGACACTGAGTATATTAAGAACATTACCCTTGTGATGAGTAAGTGGCAGTAGTTTGGAGTGCAGATACACACTAAATGTTCAGGTGTAGGACACTGAGTATATTATGAACATTATCCTTGTGATGAATAAGTGGCAGTAGTTCGGAGTGCAGATACGTAGTGAATGTTCAGGTGTAGGACACTGAGTATATTAAGAACATTATCCTTGTGATGAATAAGTGGCAGGAGTTTGGAGTGCAGATACGTTCTGAATGTTCAGACTCAGTAGGACACTGAGTATATTATGAACATTATCCTTGTGATGAATAAGTGGCAGTAGCTTGGATTGCAGATACCTACTGAATGTTCAAGTGTGTGACATTGAGTATATTATGAACATTATCCTTGTGATGAATAAGTAGCAGTAGTTTGGAGTGCAGATACGTACTGAATGTTCAGGTGTAGGACACTGAGTATATTATGAACATTATCCTTGTAATGAATAAGTGGCAGTAGTTTGGATTGCAGATACGTACTGAATGTTCAGGTGTAGGACACTGAGTATATTATGAACATTATCCTTGTGATGAATAAGTGGCAGTAGCTTGGAGTGCAGATACGTACTGAATGTTCAGGTGTAGGACACTGAGTATATTATGAACATTATCCTTGTGATGAATAAGTGGCAGTAGCTTGGAGTGCAGATACGTAGTGAATGTTCAGGTGTAGGACACTGAGTATATTAGGAACATTATCCTTGTGATGAATAAGTGGCAGTAGCTTGGAGTGCAGATACGTACTGAATGTTCAGGTGTAGGACACTGAGTATATTAGGAACATTATCCTTGTGATGAGTAAGTGGCAGTAGTTTTGATTGCAGATACGTACTCAATGTTCAGGTGTAGGACACTAAGTATATTACGAACATTATCCTTGTGAATAAGTGGCAGTAGTTTGCAGTGCAGATATGTACTGAATGTTCAGGTGTAGGACACTAAGTATATTAAGAACATTATCCTTGTGATGAATAAGTGGCCGTAGTTTGGAGTGCAGATACGTTCTGAATGTTTAGGTGTAGGACACTAAGTATATTAAGAACATTATCCTTGTGATGAATAAGTGACAGTAGTTTGGAGTACAGATACGTACTGAATGTTCAGGTGTGGGACCTTAAGCATATAAGAACATTATCCTTGTGATGAAAAAGTGGCAGTAGTTTGGATTGCAGATACGTACTGAATGTTCAGGTGTAGGACACTGAGTATATTATGAACATTATCCTTGTGCTGAATAAGAGGCAGTAGTTTGGGGTGCAGATACGTAGTGAATGTTCAGGTCTGGGACACTGAGTATATTATTAGCATTATCCTTGTGGTGAATAAGTGGCCGTAGTTTGGAGTGCAGATACGTACTGAATGTTCAGGTGTGGGACACTGAGTATACCAGGAACATTATCCTTGTGATGAATAAGTGGCAGTAGCTTGGAGTGCAGATACGTACTGAATGTTCAGGTGTAGGACACTGAGTATATTAGGAACATTATCCTTGTGATGAATAAGTGACAGTAGTTTGGATTGCAGATATGTACTGAATGTTCAGGTGTAGGACCTTAAGTATATTATGAACATTATCCTTGTGATGAATAAGTGGCAGTAGCTTGGAGTTCAGATACGTACTGAATGTTCAGGTGTGGGACACTAAGTCTGTTATGAACATTATCCTTGTGATGAATAAGTGGCAGTAGCTTGAAGTGCAGATACGTACTGAATGTTCAGGTGTGGGACACTGAGTATATTATAAACATTATCCTTGTGATCAATAAGTGGCAGTAGTTTGGAGTGCAGAAACGTACTGAATGTACAGGTGTAGGACACTAGGTATATTAGGAACATTATCCTTGTGATGAATAAGTGGCAGTAGTTTGGAGTACAGATAAGTACTGAATGTTCAGACTCAGTAGAACACTGAGTATATTATGAACATTATCCTTGTGAGGAATAAGTGGCAGTAGCTTGGAGTGCAGATACGTACTGAATGTTCAGACTCAGTAGAACACTGAGTATATTATGAACATTATCCTTGTGAGGAATAAGTGGCAGTAGCTTGGAGTGCAGATACGTACTGAATGTTCAGGTGTGCGACACTGAGTATACCAGGAACATTATCCTTGTGATGAATAAGTGGCAGTAGTTTGGATTGCAGATACGTACTGAATGTTCAGGTGTAGGACACTGAGTATATTATGAACATTATCCTTGTGATGAAAAAGTGGGAGTAGTTTGTAGTGCAGATACGTACTGAATGTTCAGGTATAGGACACTAAGTATATTACGAATATTATCCTTGTGAATATGTGGCAGTAGTTTGGAGTGCAGATACGTTCTGAATGTTCAGGTGTAGGACACTGAGTATATTACGAACATTATCCTTGTGATGAATAAGTGGCAGTAGCTTGGAGTGCAGATACGTACTGAATGTTCAGACTCAGTAGAACACTGAGTATATTATGAACATTATCCTTGTGAGGAATAAGTGGCAGTAGCCTGGAGCGCAGATACGTACTGAATGTTCAGGTGTAGTACACTAAGTATATTACGAACATTATCCTTGTGGTGAATAAATGGCAGTAGTTTGGATTGCAGATACGCACTGAATGTTTAGGTGTAGGACACTGAGTATATTACGAACATTATCCTTGTGTTGAATAAGTGGCAGTAGTTTGGATTGCAGATACGTACTGAATGTTCAGGTGTAGGACACTGAGTATATTATGAACATTATCCTTGTGATGAATAAGCGGCAGTAGCTTGGAGTGCAGATACGTACTGAATGTTCAGGTGTAGTATACTAAGTATATTATGAACATTACTCTTGTGGTGAATAAGTGGCAGTAGTTTGGATTGCAGATACGTACTGAATATTCAGGTGTGTGACACTGAGTATATTATGAACATTATCCTTGTGCTGAATAAGTGGCAGTAGTTTGGGGTGCAGATACGTAGTGAATGTTCAGGTCTGGGACACTGAGTATATTATTAGCATTATCCTTGTGGTGAATAAGTGGCAGTCGTTTGGATTGCAGATACGTACTGAATGTTCAGGTGTAGGACACTGAGTATATTAGGAACATTATCCATGTGACGAAAAAGTGGGAGTAGTTTGGAGTGCAGATATGTACTGAATGTTCAGGTCTGCGACACTGAGTATATTATTAGCATTATCCTTGTGGTGAATAAGTGGCAGTAGTTTGGATTGCAGATACGTACTGAATGTTCAGGTGTAGGACACTGAGTATATTATGAACATTATCCTTGTGCTGAATAAGAGGCAGTAGTTTGGGGTGCAGATACGTAGTGAATGTTCAGGTCTGGGACACTGAGTATATTATTAGCATTATCCTTGTGGTGAATAAGTGGCCGTAGTTTGGAGTGCAGATACGTACTGAATGTTCAGGTGTGGGACACTGAGTATACCAGGAACATTATCCTTGTGATGAATAAGTGGCAGTAGCTTGGAGTGCAGATACGTACTGAATGTTCAGGTGTAGGACACTGAGTATATTAGGAACATTATCCTTGTGATGAATAAGTGACAGTAGTTTGGATTGCAGATATGTACTGAATGTTCAGGTGTAGGACCTTAAGTATATTATGAACATTATCCTTGTGATGAATAAGTGGCAGTAGCTTGGAGTTCAGATACGTACTGAATGTTCAGGTGTGGGACACTAAGTCTGTTATGAACATTATCCTTGTGATGAATAAGTGGCAGTAGCTTGAAGTGCAGATACGTACTGAATGTTCAGGTGTGGGACACTGAGTATATTATAAACATTATCCTTGTGATCAATAAGTGGCAGTAGTTTGGAGTGCAGAAACGTACTGAATGTACAGGTGTAGGACACTAGGTATATTAGGAACATTATCCTTGTGATGAATAAGTGGCAGTAGTTTGGAGTACAGATAAGTACTGAATGTTCAGACTCAGTAGAACACTGAGTATATTATGAACATTATCCTTGTGAGGAATAAGTGGCAGTAGCTTGGAGTGCAGATACGTACTGAATGTTCAGACTCAGTAGAACACTGAGTATATTATGAACATTATCCTTGTGAGGAATAAGTGGCAGTAGCTTGGAGTGCAGATACGTACTGAATGTTCAGGTGTGCGACACTGAGTATACCAGGAACATTATCCTTGTGATGAATAAGTGGCAGTAGTTTGGATTGCAGATACGTACTGAATGTTCAGGTGTAGGACACTGAGTATATTATGAACATTATCCTTGTGATGAAAAAGTGGGAGTAGTTTGTAGTGCAGATACGTACTGAATGTTCAGGTATAGGACACTAAGTATATTACGAATATTATCCTTGTGAATATGTGGCAGTAGTTTGTATTGCAGATACGTACTGAATGTTCAGGTGAAGGACACTGAGTATACCAGGAACATTATCCTTGTGATGAATAAGTGGCAGTAGTTTGGATTGCAGATACGTACTGAATGTTCAGGTATAGGACACTAAGTATATTACGAATATTATCCTTGTGAATATGTGGCAGTAGTTTGTATTGCAGATACGTACTGAATGTTCAGGTGTGGGACACGGAGTATATTATGAACATTATCCTTGTGATGAATAAGTGGCAGTAGTTTGGAGTACAGATACGTACTGAATGTTCAGGTGTGGGACCTTAAGCATATAAGAACATTATCCTTGTGATGAAAAAGTGGCAGTAGTTTGGAGTGCAGATACGTACTGAATGTTGTGGTGTAGGACACTGAGTATATTATGAACATTATCCTTGTGATGAATAAGTGGCCGTAGTTTGGAGTGCAGATACGTACTGAATGTTCAGGTGTGGGACACTGAGTATACCAGGAACATTATCCTTGTGATGAATAAGTGGCAGTAGTTTGGAGTGCAGATACGTACTGAATGTTCAGGTGTGGGACCTTAAGTATATAAGAACATTATCCTTGTGATGAAAAAGTGGCAGTAGTTTGGGGTGCAGATACGTACTGAATGTTCAGGTGTGGGACACTGAGTATATTATGAACATTATCCTTGTGATGAATAAGTGGCCGTAGTTTGGAGTGCAGATACGTACTGAATGTTCAGGTGTAGGACACTGAGTATATTATGAACATTATCCTTGTGATGAATAAGTGGCCGTAGTTTGGAGTGCAGATACGTACTGAATGTTCAGGTGTGGGACACTGAGTATACCAGGAACATTATCCTTGTGATGAATAAGTGGCAGTAGTTTGGATTGCAGATACGTTCTGAATGTTCAGGTGTAGGACACTGAGTATACCAGGAACATTATCCTTGTGATGAATAAGTGGCAGTAGTTTGGATTGCAGATACGTACTGAATGTTCAGGTGTAGGACACTGAGTATACCAGGAACATTATCCTTGTGATGAATAAGTGGCAGTAGTTTGGAGTGCAGTTACGTACTGAATGTTCAGGTGTAGGACACTGAGTATATTATGAACATTATCCTTGTGATGAAAAATTGGGAGTAGTTTGTAGTGCAGATACGTACTGAATGTTCAGGTGAAGGACACTGAGTATACCAGGAACATTATCCTTGTGATGAATAAGTGGCAGTAGTTTGGATTGCAGATACGTACTGAATGTTCAGGTATAGGACACTAAGTATATTACGAATATTATCCTTGTGAATATGTGGCAGTAGTTTGGAGTGCAGATACGTTCTGAATGTTCAGGTGTAGGACACTAAGTATATTAAGAACATTATCCTTGTGATGAATAGTGGCAGTAGTTTGGATTGCAGATACGTACTGAATCTTCAGGTGTAGGACACTGAGTATATTATGAACATTATCCTTGTGATGAATAAGTGGCAGTAGCTTGGAGTGCAGATACGTACTGAATGTTTAGGGATTTGGATTTGGTTTAAGGGCGCTCAACTTCTAGGTCATCAGTGCCCTAGAATGTTCAGGTGTAGGACACTGAGTATATTAGGAACATTATCCTTGTGATGAGTAAGTGGCAGTAGTTTTGATTGCAGATACGTACTCAATGTTCAGGTGTAGGACACTAAGTATATTACGAACATTATCCTTGTGAATAAGTGGCAGTAGTTTGCAGTGCAGATATGTACTGAATGTTCAGGTGTAGGACACTAAGTATATTAAGAACATTATCCTTGTGATGAATAAGTGGCCGTAGTTTGGAGTGCAGATACGTTCTGAATGTTTAGGTGTAGGACACTAAGTATATTAAGAACATTATCCTTGTGATGAATAAGTGACAGTAGTTTGGAGTACAGATACGTACTGAATGTTCAGGTGTGGGACCTTAAGCATATAAGAACATTATCCTTGTGATGAAAAAGTGGCAGTAGTTTGGAGTGCAGATACGTACTGAATGTGGTGGTGTAGGACACTGAGTATATTATGAACATTATCCTTGTGATTAATAAGTGGCCGTAGTTTGGAGTGCAGATACGTACTGAATGTTCAGGTGTGGGACACTGAGTATACCAGGAACATTATCCTTGTGATGAATAAGTGGCAGTAGTTTGGAGTGCAGATACGTACTGAATGTTCAGGTGTGGGACCTTAAGTATATAAGAACATTATCCTTGTGATGAAAAAGTGGCAGTAGTTTGGGGTGCAGATACATACTGAATGTTCAGGTGTGGGACACTGAGTATATTATGAACATTATCCTTGTGATGAATAAGTAGCCGTAGTTTGGAGTGCAGATACGTACTGAATGTTCAGGTGTAGGACACTGAGTATATTATGAACATTATCCTTGTGATGAATAAGTGGCCGTAGTTTGGAGTGCAGATACGTACTGAATGTTCAGGTGTAGGACACTGAATATATTATGAACATTATCCTTGTGATGAATAAGTGGCCGTAGTTTGGAGTGCAGATACGTACTGAATGTTCAGGTGTGCGACACTGAGTATACCAGGAACATTATCCTTGTGATGAATAAGTGGCAGTAGTTTGGATTGCAGATACGTACTGAATGTTCAGGTGTAGGACACTGAGTATATTATGAACATTATCCTTGTGATGAAAAAGTGGGAGTAGTTTGTAGTGCAGATACGTACTGAATGTTCAGGTATAGGACACTAAGTATATTACGAATATTATCCTTGTGAATATGTGGCAGTAGTTTGTATTGCAGATACGTACTGAATGTTCAGGTGAAGGACACTGAGTATACCAGGAACATTATCCTTGTGATGAATAAGTGGCAGTAGTTTGGATTGCAGATACGTACTGAATGTTCAGGTATAGGACACTAAGTATATTACGAATATTATCCTTGTGAATATGTGGCAGTAGTTTGTATTGCAGATACGTACTGAATGTTCAGGTGTGGGACACGGAGTATATTATGAACATTATCCTTGTGATGAATAAGTGGCAGTAGTTTGGAGTACAGATACGTACTGAATGTTCAGGTGTGGGACCTTAAGCATATAAGAACATTATCCTTGTGATGAAAAAGTGGCAGTAGTTTGGAGTGCAGATACGTACTGAATGTTGTGGTGTAGGACACTGAGTATATTATGAACATTATCCTTGTGATGAATAAGTGGCCGTAGTTTGGAGTGCAGATACGTACTGAATGTTCAGGTGTGGGACACTGAGTATACCAGGAACATTATCCTTGTGATGAATAAGTGGCAGTAGTTTGGAGTGCAGATACGTACTGAATGTTCAGGTGTGGGACCTTAAGTATATAAGAACATTATCCTTGTGATGAAAAAGTGGCAGTAGTTTGGGGTGCAGATACGTACTGAATGTTCAGGTGTGGGACACTGAGTATATTATGAACATTATCCTTGTGATGAATAAGTGGCCGTAGTTTGGAGTGCAGATACGTACTGAATGTTCAGGTGTAGGACACTGAGTATATTATGAACATTATCCTTGTGATGAATAAGTGGCCGTAGTTTGGAGTGCAGATACGTACTGAATGTTCAGGTGTGGGACACTGAGTATACCAGGAACATTATCCTTGTGATGAATAAGTGGCAGTAGTTTGGATTGCAGATACGTTCTGAATGTTCAGGTGTAGGACACTGAGTATACCAGGAACATTATCCTTGTGATGAATAAGTGGCAGTAGTTTGGATTGCAGATACGTACTGAATGTTCAGGTGTAGGACACTGAGTATACCAGGAACATTATCCTTGTGATGAATAAGTGGCAGTAGTTTGGAGTGCAGTTACGTACTGAATGTTCAGGTGTAGGACACTGAGTATATTATGAACATTATCCTTGTGATGAAAAATTGGGAGTAGTTTGTAGTGCAGATACGTACTGAATGTTCAGGTGAAGGACACTGAGTATACCAGGAACATTATCCTTGTGATGAATAAGTGGCAGTAGTTTGGATTGCAGATACGTACTGAATGTTCAGGTATAGGACACTAAGTATATTACGAATATTATCCTTGTGAATATGTGGCAGTAGTTTGGAGTGCAGATACGTTCTGAATGTTCAGGTGTAGGACACTAAGTATATTAAGAACATTATCCTTGTGATGAATAGTGGCAGTAGTTTGGATTGCAGATACGTACTGAATCTTCAGGTGTAGGACACTGAGTATATTATGAACATTATCCTTGTGATGAATAAGTGGCAGTAGCTTGGAGTGCAGATACGTACTGAATGTTTAGGGATTTGGATTTGGTTTAAGGGCGCTCAACTTCTAGGTCATCAGTGCCCTAGAATGTTTAGGGGTAGGACACTGAGTATATTATGAACATTACTCTTGTGGTGAATAAGTGGCAGTAGTTTTGATTGCAGATGCGTCCTGATTGTTCAGGTGTAGGACACGGAGTATATTACGAACATTATCCTTGTGCTGAATAAGTGGCAGTAGTTTGGGGTGCAGATTGGTAGTGAATGTTCAAGTCTGGCACACTGAGTATATTATTAGCATTATCCTTGTGGTGAATAAGTGGCAGTAGTTTGGATTGCAGATACGTTCTGAATGTTCAGGTATAGGACACTAAGTATATTAAGAACATTATCCTTGTGATGAATAAGTGGCAGTAGTTTGGAGTGCAGATACGTTCTGAATGTTCAGGTGTAGGACACTGAGTATATTACGAACATTATCCTTGTGATGAATAAGTGGCAGTAGCTTGGAGTGCAGATACGTACTGAATGTTCAGACTCAGTAGAACACTGAGTATATTATGAACATTATCCTTGTGAGGAATAAGTGGCAGTAGCCTGGAGCGCAGATACGTACTGAATGTTCAGGTGTAGTACACTAAGTATATTACGAACATTATCCTTGTGGTGAATAAATGGCAGTAGTTTGGATTGCAGATACGCACTGAATGTTTAGGTGTAGGACACTGAGTATATTACGAACATTATCCTTGTGTTGAATAAGTGGCAGTAGTTTGGATTGCAGATACGTACTGAATGTTCAGGTGTAGGACACTGAGTATATTATGAACATTATCCTTGTGATGAATAAGCGGCAGTAGCTTGGAGTGCAGATACGTACTGAATGTTCAGGTGTAGTATACTAAGTATATTATGAACATTACTCTTGTGGTGAATAAGTGGCAGTAGTTTGGATTGCAGATACGTACTGAATATTCAGGTGTGTGACACTGAGTATATTATGAACATTATCCTTGTGCTGAATAAGTGGCAGTAGTTTGGGGTGCAGATACGTAGTGAATGTTCAGGTCTGGGACACTGAGTATATTATTAGCATTATCCTTGTGGTGAATAAGTGGCAGTCGTTTGGATTGCAGATACGTACTGAATGTTCAGGTGTAGGACACTGAGTATATTAGGAACATTATCCATGTGACGAAAAAGTGGGAGTAGTTTGGAGTGCAGATATGTACTGAATGTTCAGGTCTGCGACACTGAGTATATTATTAGCATTATCCTTGTGGTGAATAAGTGGCAGTAGTTTGGATTGCAGATACGTACTGAATGTTCAGGTGTAGGACACTGAGTATATTATGAACATTATCCTTGTGCTGAATAAGAGGCAGTAGTTTGGGGTGCAGATACGTAGTGAATGTTCAGGTCTGGGACACTGAGTATATTATTAGCATTATCCTTGTGGTGAATAAGTGGCCGTAGTTTGGAGTGCAGATACGTACTGAATGTTCAGGTGTGGGACACTGAGTATACCAGGAACATTATCCTTGTGATGAATAAGTGGCAGTAGCTTGGAGTGCAGATACGTACTGAATGTTCAGGTGTAGGACACTGAGTATATTAGGAACATTATCCTTGTGATGAATAAGTGACAGTAGTTTGGATTGCAGATATGTACTGAATGTTCAGGTGTAGGACCTTAAGTATATTATGAACATTATCCTTGTGATGAATAAGTGGCAGTAGCTTGGAGTTCAGATACGTACTGAATGTTCAGGTGTGGGACACTAAGTCTGTTATGAACATTATCCTTGTGATGAATAAGTGGCAGTAGCTTGAAGTGCAGATACGTACTGAATGTTCAGGTGTGGGACACTGAGTATATTATAAACATTATCCTTGTGATCAATAAGTGGCAGTAGTTTGGAGTGCAGAAAGGTACTGAATGTACAGGTGTAGGACACTAGGTATATTAGGAACATTATCCTTGTGATGAATAAGTGGCAGTAGTTTGGAGTACAGATAAGTACTGAATGTTCAGACTCAGTAGAACACTGAGTATATTATGAACATTATCCTTGTGAGGAATAAGTGGCAGTAGCTTGGAGTGCAGATACGTACTGAATGTTCAGACTCAGTAGAACACTGAGTATATTATGAACATTATCCTTGTGAGGAATAAGTGGCAGTAGCTTGGAGTGCAGATACGTACTGAATGTTCAGACTCAGTAGAACACTGAGTATATTAATCACATTATCCTTGTGATGAATAAGTGGCAGTAGTTTGGATTGCAGATATGTACTGAATGTTCAGGTGTAGGACACTAAGTATATTAATCACATTATCCTTGTGATGAATAAGTGGCAGTAGTTTGGAGTGCAGATACGTACTGAATGTTCAGGTGTAGTACACTAAGTATATTACGAACATTATCCTTGTGGTGAATAAGTGGCAGTAGTTTGGATTGCCGATACGCACTGAATGTTCAGGTGTAGGACACTGAGTATATTAGGAACATTATCCTTGTGGTGAATAAATGGCAGTAGTTTGGATTGCAGTTACGTACTGAATGTTCAGGTGTAGGACACTAAGTATATTAATCACATTATCCTTGTGATTAATAAGTGGCAGTAGTTTGGAGTGCAGATACGTACTGAATGTTCAGGTGTAGTACACTAAGTATATTATGAACATTACTCTTGTGGTGAATAAGTGGCAGTAGTTTGGATTGCAGATACGTACTGAATGTTCAGGTGTGTGACACTGAGTATATTAAGAACATTATCCTTGTGCTGAATAAGTGGCAGTAGTTTGGGGTGCAGATACGTAGTGAATGTTCAGGTCTGGGACACTGAGTATATTATTAGCATTATCCTTGTGGTGAATAAGTGGCAGTAGTTTGGATTGCAGATACGTACTGAATGTTCAGGTGTAGGACACTGAGTATATTAGGAACATTATCCTTGTGATGAAAAAGTGAGAGTAGTTTGGAGTGCAGATATGTACTGAATGTTCAGGTGTAGGACACTGAGTATATTAGGAACATTATCCTTGTGATGAAAAAGTGGGAGTAGTTTGGAGTGCAGATATGTACTGGATGTTCAGGTGAGGGACACTGAGTATACTATGAACATTATCCTTGTGATGAATAAGTGGCAGTAGTTTGGATTGCAGATACGTACTGAATGTTTAGGTGTAGGACACTGAGTATATTATGAACATTATCCTTGTGATGAATAAGTGGCAGTAGTTGGAGTGCAGATACGAAGTGAATGTTTAGGTGTAGGACACTGGGTATATTAAGAACATTATCCTTGTGATGAATGCGTGGCAGTACTTTGGAGTGCAGATAGGTAATGAATGTTCAGGTGTGGGACACTAGGTATATTACGAACATTATCCTTGTGATGAATAAGTGGCAGTAGCTTGGAGTGCAGATACGTACTGAATGTTCAGGTGTGTGACATTGAGTATATTATGAACATTATCCTTGTGATGAATAAGTGGCAGTAGTTTGGAGTGCAGATATGTACTGAATGTTCAGGTGTAGGACACTGAGTATATTATGAACATTATCCTTGTGACGAATATGTGGCAGTAGCTTGGAGTGCAGATACGTACTGAATGTTCAGGTGTGGGACACTAAGTATATTATGAAAATTATCCCTGTGACGAATAAGTGGCAGTAGCTTGGAGTGCAGATACGTACTGAATGTTCAGACTGAGTAGGACACTGAGTGTATTATGAACATTATCCTTGTGACGAATAAGTGGCAATAGTTTGGAATGCAGATACGTACTGAATGTTCAGGTGTAGGACACTGAGTATATTATGAACATTACTCTTGTGATGAATAAGTGGCAGTAGTTTGGATTGCAGATAGGTGTTGAATGTTCAGGTGTAGGACACTGAGTGTACTACGAACATTATCCTGGTGATGAATATGTGGCAGTAGTTTGGATTGCAGATACGTACTGAATGTTCTGGTGTAGGACACTGAGTATATTATTATGGCGGCATGTAATGTGTTAACACGGAGTAAGGCTCGTAAATTGTATGAGTATAGAGGTAATAACAATGTGAAAGTACTAAAAGGTGTGAGTGATGAATCAATTAAGGAGGAAAGAGGACGTGTAAATGAAGACAACGTTATCGAGAACCTTATGACGGAGAAAAATGAAAGTAAATTCATGACGCGTTCAGCGCACATTGCATCACACGAGTCTGAGAGGATAGCGTCACTTCAGACAATTGTGGATATGCTAAATAGAGACCTAAAGAAAGCATATGATGAAATTATGTTATTGAAACAAGAAAGAAAACAAGCACAGGAAGAAATAGCATCACTAAAGCAACAGAATATAAAACTAAGCCAAGAAAATCAACATGAAAACGAAACATACGCCACAATCTCAAGATGGAAAACCAACAAAACGATAGGATAATCAGGTTATCAGTGTGATAATTCAGTAAGAACCACGAACCGATTCAGTGTGCTGGCTGAAGAGATTGGAAACGTACAAAAACAGTAGATGAGACATCGAGTACTAGATGGGATAGACAACGTTGAAACAAATAATCGAACAAAGGTTATGGTGTTCGGGGACTCGCTCCTGAAATTTGCCGGGAATGTTTGCAGAGATGCCGGCTGTGACGTGCGCTGCTACCCGGGGATACGCGTGGAAGAACTGGGCCGTGAAATACAAAATGCGAAAATAAATGAAATAAAGCCAGACGTGGTAGCTATTCATGTGGGAACTAATGACATCGGTAGAGGTATAATGGCTGAGGAAATTATGGGCGACACCATGGACATAATCAGTGAAATTAATGCGCAAAGCCCAGATACCAAAATAGTGATCAGTGGAATACTATGCAGACGTGATGTGACCAGACAAAAAGTGAGAAGAATTAATGCAGAGCTTGACTGGTTGTGCTATACTCGAAAGTGTGTACTACTAGACGGTAACTGGTGCATAAGGTATATGGATCTGGCCAGCGATGGAATTCATCTCAACAGTAGAGGATCAAACAAATTTGGGAGGTTCCTATGTGAGGGCATCAGCAAATGTCAAGGACAGGGAAACTACTGAACAATGTGGTGGATGCAGTACTTCAGGAAGCTAAAAACATTGTAACACCTGAGCATTGTGATAATCATTTTTCATCCATAGCAAACAAAGGTGAACTTAATATATTGTATCATAATATTCAGTGCCTTAGTAATAGGATCCTAGAAGTAGAAGTATTTTTAAATAGTCTGGAAAACATACATGTGTGCTGCTTCACAGAACATTGGCTCAAAAATAACTATATGAGTGTACAGTCAGTCATTCTCAAAAATTTTGTTGTAGGAGACATATATTGTAGGGAGAGATATATTCATGGGGGCACTATGATTGCAATAAAAAAGGATGTTAAATATAAAAGGCATAGCATTACCTGTATCTTAAATGAAGAGAAAGTGTTTGAGCACACTTTAGTAGAAATTAGTGATTTAAAACTACTTTTTGCTTGTGTATACCGGTCACCTAATGGAGACTATAAGGCCTTTCTGGATAAATTAGAAAACATGATTTCTATTGTAAAAAAGCATGCAAAAAAGATCCTAATATGTGGTGACTTCAACGTAGATTTTCAACAAAACAGTGTACCCTTACAAAAACTAAAAAACCTATTAACCTCATTTAATCTTGAAAATGCCATAGGAAGTCCTACCATAGAAACGGAAAATTGCAGTACATTAATTGATGTCATGTTATTTGACAAAGCAGCCATGACTTTCAACCTTAGTAACATTAATGCAGGGTATTCTGATCATAGTGCTATAATACTAAGACTAACAAATACATCAAACATTAGCTATAAGCCCAAGACTGAAGTACAATATAAACATATAATCTCAAAAGATAATATGCTTTACTTTAATACTCTAATAAACAATGAGGATTGGTCCGATGTATACAAGGTACCCACAGTGGACCTGAAATACAACAACTTTATGACCTCATTTATGCATCACTTTAATACAGCCTTTCCATATAGGGCAATAAAACATAGCAAGATGAGTGTAAGGAAAAATTGGATTACTAAAGGAATCATAGTCTCGAGCAATAGGAAACGTTATCTCATAGAACTAAGTAAAACTAACAAAACTGAACAGTTTACAAAATATCTAAAAAAATACAAGCAAATTTTTGATAAAGTAATAAAGGCTGCAAAAAAACTGCATATTGATGCATGCATCAATAATTCAACCAATAAAAATAAGACAATATGGAATATAATAAAAAAAGAAACTGCCAGTAGTAAAGCATGTCATAACAGTAAAAAAGTCTCGCTAAAGATTTCTAATGTCATAGTTGATAATCCAGTAGAAGTTGCCAACATTTTCAATAACCACTTCATTAGCATTGCAGATAAAGTAACAATTACACAGCCAAATAACAGTAAAATATGCACTAAACTAAACAGAAATGAAAAAACTATTTTTCTTAAGCCAGTCACTATAGATGAATTAAGTAAAATAATTAACTCAAAAAAGGATAACTTTTCAGCAGGATATGATGAGATACCTGAGTGTGTAATTAAGTCTTGTAAGAATAGTTTAATAAATCCCCTATTGGAAATATGCGATACCTCCCTGTCAACTGGGATATTTCCTAGTAAGATGAAACTGGCAAAAGTTGTTCCTGTATACAAAAAAGATGATGTAAACAATATAAATAATTATAGGCCAATTGCCATTCAATCAGGTTTTTCTAAAGTTGTGGAATCGGTTATGTATAACAGGATTGCTCCTTGCATGGAAAAGTTTGTATTTAGTGATAAACAAAATGGTTTCCGGAAAAACAAATCCATACTAAATGCCTTTTATGCGTTCATTAAGGGAACACAGGAAGGAATTGAAACTGATGATACAACAGTTGGTATATTTATGGACTTGAGTAAGGCCTTTGATTTAGTTGACCATGGCATATTATTGACAAAATTGGAAGCCTATGGAGTGCATGGGATAGCGTATGAATGGTTCAAGTCATACATAACTGACAGACAACAACTAACTGCAATAACTCGAGATAATAACACTGTAAAATCTGAAACAAAGTTAGTAAGGTGTGGAGTTCCTCAAGGTTCGAATCTAGGCCCCTTACTTTTTCTAGTGTACATTAATGATCTGCCAGTGAATATACCACATGTTGAGACTATATTATATGCAGATGATGCTAATTTTATTCTCAAAGGCAGTAATCCCATTGGTCTACAAGTTCAAGCTGATAGTACAATGAAAAATATGGAGAAATGGTTAGCAGCAAATAAACTAGTGCTAAATGGAAAAAAGTCACACTGCATGTGCATCAGAAACTCTAATAGAAGTACTAAATCACTAGGACCAAAAATTGTATATAGCAAAGAAACCATACAATATGTCTCCAAAACAAAATTTTTGGGAATCATAATTGATAAACACTTAGATTAGAAAAGTCATATTAAGAATGTTACAGCAAGAATAAATCGAGTTCATTATGTAATATATGTCCTAAAGAGCATCAGTAACCTACAAACACTAAAAATGGTTTACTTCTCTTATGTACAATCTGTGCTTGCTTATGGTATATTTATATGGGGATGGATCCAGTAGCGAAATAAGTGCGCTATTCATAATGCAAAAGAAAATACTTAGACTAATGCTAAATTTGCACAGGACAACATCATGTAAACCACACCTTCGGCAAAATCACATTCTTACGCTGCCAAGTCTGTATATTTTAGAAACTGTTTGTTTTATAAGGGACAATATTCACTTATTTAGCATAAACAACACTGTTCATACACATAGTACCAGAAATAGTAATAAAATATACATACAGACTGCCAGAACAACAAAAAAGGTAAATTCCATACTGCATAGAGGCATACACATGTATAATACAATCAGAAATAGAATCCACAGTAGCAGTCAAACTAAGTTTAGGAAAGAAGTTGGAAATTTTCTAATTGAGCAAACCTACTACAGTGTGCAGGAGTTCTTTGACTCATTCTCTGAATAATATTATCTGTATTATTCTAACACTATATAACTGTAACACTGTCTCTGTATATATATATCATTTGATTCACTCTCTGAATAATCTTATTTGTGTTTAATCTGTAAGTATATTGTGAACATTACTCTTGTGATGACCCCTCCGAAGGAGTGTCGCCTTGCCATGGCGGAGGGGCTCAGTACCCGATCCAGACGGCCTACTAAGTGTGTCTTTGTGACCACTGGTAGGCAAGATTTGAGGGGAAGCTAAGAACATTCCAAACGGGTAGATGAGACTCGGTAGTCTTGGTCGACGACTCATCTAGGAGAAGAGGACTCCGAAATCAAACTCCCCAAGGGGAACCTACTACGGTAGGTCCGGGTATGGCGCACCCGGGGCCCCGAGCCACTCACAATCATTTCACCCCCTCCACCTTCATTAACTGTGCCACGTGCGACGTTTTATGTTGCCTTTTATATCACCCTCTTCTTCTTCTAGGCTTATTCTGATTATTAGTTTGTAAGTTCCTAGATTTATAACTCCTGTCTCACCAGCAGGGATCTTTCCTATCTCCGTGGTCCTGTCCCACGGTTTTCGGCGCGGCCCCCGACTTGTGTGCTCTTCGGAGGTCTCAGGCGCGAAGGTTAGGCGGACCCTTCACACTGCCCCCATGTGTAGCCTTAGGTGCGGAGCCCGTCCACACGTCAAGTACACCCACGTAGCTCCTTGAGGGCACGACTGGTGTTAATCTCCCGACGGCCGCGTGCCGTCGGGTTAGTATCACCGGTCGGACGTGTTACCGCTGACGGAGCCCCGGTGTAATCAACCCGAAGTCCCCTGAATCCACGCTGACTCTGTTGAGGCAGCGTGTGCTAAAGCGGGGAGCCACAGGCGGTTATTCCTGTGGTGGGGGCATAAAACCGGGGTGTCACGTGGTGAACGGTTTACCCATGCGGACAAGCAGTGGAGATCGGAGGGTAGCCCCTCTGAAGTACGCTTTGAGATCAGTCATGGAGGGGTCTCCATGGCGGCACAGACCGTGGAGATTTTGGTGTCTTTCTTTTCTTTGACCCCCGGATGGCAGGCTGACGCCGACGGTTCCGGATGGGGGTCCGATTTCAACATGCATCCGCGCAAACCCTCCCATTTCGACAGTTTTCTAGTCATGACCTTGGCCAGTGAAAGGAAAACGATGAAGGATCTGAGCCCCTTTTACATAAAAAAAGAACTCGACAGGATCTGTGGCCTTGTTAAAAACGCCACCCGAGTACGAGACGGTACGCTTTTGGTAGAAGTGACCACCGCAGACCAGTGCCAGAAATTGTTGAAAGCCACTTTGTTGGGCTCCTACCCCATCCGGGTAGCCCCACATAAATCTCTAAACTCATGCAGAGGAGTTGTCACCACATCCAGTCTGGACGGTCTGTCAAACGAGGAGATTGTTACTTGCCTCTCCGACCAGCATGTGTGTCAAGCGTACCGTCTGACAAGAAAGCAGGATGGTAAAGTGATTGATTTACGTACGGTTTTCCTCACTTTTAAGGGCACACAGTTGCCAGAATACATCTTCTGTGGGTACGAGCGTGCCGCCGTACGTCAATATGTCCCGAACCCTATGCGCTGTTTTCAGTGTTAGAAGTTCGGACATACTAAGACCGCGCGCAACCATCCTGCCGTTTGTGAGCGTTGTGGCCTATCACCTCATGAGGGCACGGCTTGTACCCGTGACCCTCATTGTGTTAACTGTGGAGCCGGTCATCCATCTAGCTCGCGTCAGTGTGCGAAGTTTCTGGATGAAAAATGTATACAGGAGCTACGCGTGAAAGAACATCTTACATTTCCAGAGGCGCGTCGTCGCTTTGAGCAGCTGCAACCTGCGACCACCACAGGTTATGCCTTGGCTGCCCGACGCGCTCCTGTCAACACCGTAGCGATACAGCATGTCCCTGTATCAGATGCTTCCACACAGACAGACCTACTAGCGAGTATTGTTCCACTGTCTCGTGCCAGACCTGCAAAAGCTACAACTTCTACAGCCGTGCAGACACCAGCTCACAAGGCGTCCACAAGTCGTAGCCAGCCTGTTGATAGCCATTCCTCTAGGCCTGATGTTCGCGCCAGCAGCCACACGTCATCAATGAAGTCCCGCTCCCGCTCCCGTTCCGCGAGCCACAGGGGATCTTCAGACTCCCGTACATCCGAGGAGTCACTAGGGAATGACGAAATTAACCTACCCCGTCCAAAGTCGGTTAAGGTAAAGATGAAAAAGAAAAAGATGAAGACGAATCACTAATTCTTCTTTACCATGGAAATAATCCAGTGGAATGTTAATGGGTTCCGGGCACGTGTTCCGGACATACAGCATCTCGTTGCGCAACGCTCACCATCAATCGTCTGCCTACAAGAAACACATTTACACCCTAATCACGCATTACATCTTCGTGGTTTTTCGGCTTTTAGGCATGACTCTGCAGCTGATCGACGAGCAAGCGGTGGAGTTGCTACTTTGGTGGCGCATACCATCTCTGCCACAAGCATCCCGCTAAACACGCCGCTGCAAGCTGTGGCTGTGCGTGTCCAGTTGCAGGGCTTAAGTCTGTCAATTTGCAATGTCTATCTGCCACCGGTCAGTGTTGTACACGAGAACGACCTTCGAGCTCTTTTGGCTCAGATTCCGCCACCCTTTATCTTCCTTGGTGATCTGAATGCCAAACACTCTTCATGGGGCTCCGACACTGACGATGCTCGCGGATGCCTTGTAGGAGACGTTTGCGATATGTCCAGCCTCCTTTTGTTGAACACTGGTGCCCCTACCTTTTTATCATCTGCCTATGGTACGTACTCCGCCTTAGACGTTAGCTTCTGTAGCCCGTCATTGGTACCACTCATTGATTGGTCGGTGCTCTCCGACCTCTTTGGCAGTGATCATTTTCCCATTAACATTCACATATCTGGTTTCCATCCTATTCCAACACGATACCCTCACTGGATTATTTCCAAGGCTGACTGGGGGAAATTTCGTTCCCTCATTCACCTTACGGACGATGGTTTTATCACCATCGACAACATGGTGGAGTATTTTACATCTTCTGTCCTGCTTGCAGCAAATTCCAGCATTCCTCGCGGTTCTACTACACCTCGTCATCTTCCTGTGCCTTGGTGGTCCGAGGAATGTCGTTTGGCTGTTAAAGCCCGCAAACGGGCTCTGCGAGTTTTCAGTGCACATCCTACGGAAGAGAACTTTATTGCCTTTAAGCGAGTGCGTGCCCGGGCGCGTTTTGTACTTCGCAGTGCAAAACGCACATCCTGGGTAACTTACGTCTCTTCCATCTCTCGACGCACTTCAACACAAAGGGTGTGGACTGCGGTTCGGCGTATGTACGGCAAGTGTCGCCGGACGATTATTCCCGGCCTTGCCGTACAGAGCTCTTATTACACTAGCGAGCAGGCTATCGCCGATGCCCTTGCCGATTTCTTCTCGGCTACCAGCCAAACCCAAAGTTACGATTGGTCGTTTTTAGCTATCAAGGAATCTGCGGAGCGGATAGCTCTTAATTTTAACAGCGACGGTAGTGACCCATACAACACGCCTTTTAGCATAGCAGAGCTGATGCACTCCTTGTCTCTCGCGCACGATTCTTCTCCCGGTCCTGATGACATCCACCGACAAATGTTGCTTCATCTTCCACCTCAGGCTCTTTCCTTCCTGCTGAGCATCTATAACCGAATCTGGCTCCAGCGGGTTTACCCGTCTTCCTGGTGCGAGGGTATCGTCATCCCTGTACCTCGGCCCGGGAAAGACCGGGTACTTGCCTCTAGCTACCGCCCTATTTGCCTAACGAGTGTCGTTTGCAAGACCCTCGAACGTATGATCAACACTCGTTTAGTGTGGTGGCTAGAGACGAATAACCTGCTGAGTAATGTCCAGTGCGGTTTTCGTCGCCATCGCTCCAGTGTCGACAATCTGACAAGCATGGAGGCCTACATACAGAATGCATTTCTCTTGAAGCAGCATGTCGTGGGTGTCTTCTTTGATCTGGAGAAGGCCTACGTCACTACATGGCGCTACGGCATCCTGCGTGCTTTGCACGGTTATGGTTTACGCGGTAACTTGTCGTTTTTTATTTTTAACTTTTTACTAATTCGCCGCTGTCGTGTCCGCATAGGTAACACGCTCTCCCAAGAGAAGGTTCAGGAGAATGGCGTACCCCAGGGGTCGATTCTCAGCGTTACGCTTTTCGCCGTTGCCATTAATGGCATCACCAGCGCTGTTCGTAGCGGAATCCCGATGTCGCTGTATGTTGACGATTTTGCGATATACTATCGCTCTTATAGTTTGGAGCACATAGAGCGTCAACTGCAGATGACCATAACATCTATCGCCGAGTGGGCGTCTCGCACCGGCTTTCGGTTTTCTCCTACGAAAACACAGTGTCTCCACTTTCACCGACTCCGTGGTGTACACCCCGCTCCTGATCTCCATTTGCGTGGCACACGTCTTCCATTTGTTCCGCACCTGAAGCTCTTGGGCTTACACCTCGACAGCAAACTCACATGGGAGCACCATATACGTCACCTTCGGGCTTCCTGCGGTCGTTCGCTTCGGGTACTCAGGGTCCTATCTGGGGCATCTTGGGGAGGCGATCGCACGGTAATGTTGAGGTTGTATCGCTCACTGGTCCGGTCCAAATTAGACTACGGCTGTTTTATCTATGGCTCTGCATCGGCCTCTAAACTCCGCCTTTTAGACACAATTCATCACACTGGTATCCGTCTCGCTACTGGGGCTTTCCGCACAAGTAGAGTGGATTGTCTGTATGCTGATTCTGGCGAACCTCCACTGTCTGTTCGACGCTCGTTGTTACTTTGTTCTTACGTGGCAAGGTTGGCCGCTCATCCAGGTCATCCTTCGTTTCCACATGTATTGCGTCCAGACCTCGCGCACCGTTATATGCGGAATAAAACAATCTCCCGTCCAAGTGGCATCAGGTTTCGAGAACTGCTTGTCGCAAACGCCCTCCGACTGCCAGTTGTAGAGCGGCATTCACTTGGCCACTGTCCTCCCTGGCAGCTCCAGCGTGCACGCTTTGACCTGGAGCTGTCGGGCTGTCCAAAGACTGCTACCCCTCCTTCGGTGTTCCGTCAACTCTTCACCGCAGTTCTGGGCCGATACCGGACTTATACTCCGGTATTCACCGATGGCTCCCAGTTGGGTGGTACGACGGGTTCCGCATTTATATACAACGGTGAGGTTCACACATACCGCCTTCCAGACGCCAGTTCAGTTTTTACCGCCGAGCTGTTTGCCATCTTTTATTTCTTACTTTTTATCTCCCGTTCAGTCCCTGAACATTTAATTGTGTGTTGCGACTCGCTGAGCGCCCTTCAGGCGCTGCAACAATTTGTTGGCAACTCGGTATTAATTATTAAAATACAGGCACTTTTATCTCAGTTGTTATCTCGCGGATACCAGTTTGTTTTTACGTGGATTCCAGGTCATGTGGGTATTCCGGACAACGAGGCGGTGGATGCGGCTGCGAAGTCTGCATGCCGCCTTCCGGAATATTCCACCCGTACGCTACCCTATATAGATGTGCAGAAGTACTTTCGTCGCCATCTATTTACTCTTTGGCAACAATCTTGGGAAGCGTTATCTGGCACTAAGTTACGGACAATCAAGGACACGGTACAACCCTGGCAAACATCTTGCAGGGATTCCAGGCGTGAGGAGGTGATTTTAACCCGCCTGAGGATAGGCCACACTCGAGCCACGCATGCACACCTTTTGCGCGGTGATCCTGAGCCTGTCTGTGCAACGTGATATGTCCCACTCTCCGTTGCACATGTCCTTACTGATTGTCCCCGGTATGCTCGTGAGCGCCAGTCCTTTGGCCTGGGTCTTACACTGTGCACCGTGTTAGGCAACGATCCAGTAGCTGTAAATACAGTACTGCGGTTTGTTGCGCATATCGATTTTGGTAAACAAGCGTAAGGTTTCTTTTATCTTGACGGAAAAATACTTTTAGGATGTTTTACTCGTGTTTTTACGCTTTTTCAACAGTATAAGTAGTTTAGGGTTTTCGTAATATGCTTTTATTGGTTTTTAATTTTCCTTTTTTACCTGTTTTAGCTCTCTTTTTAGTTGTTTTAACGTTCATTTTTAGGTATTTTAACTTTCACTTTTTAGCTTTAAACGAGGTGAGGTTTTATCTTTGATTGCTTTTACATTGGACTTCGGGCCCTAATGACCTAGTTGTCGACGGGCCCCTAAACCCCACTACTCACTCACTCACTCTTGTGATGAATAAGTGCCGGTAGCTATGAGTGCAGATACTTACTGAATGTTCAGGTGTGTGACACTGAGTATATTATGAACATTATCCTTGTGATGAATAAGTGGCAGTAGTTTGGATTGCAGATACGTACTGAATGTTCAGGTGTGGGAGAGTGAGTATATTATGAACATTATCCTTGTGATGAATAAGTGGCAGTAGTTTGAAGTGCAGATACGTACTGATTGTTCAGGTGTGGGAGACTGAGTATATTATGAACATTATCCTTGTGATGAATAAGTGGCAGTAGTTTGGAGTCCAGATACGCACTGAATGTTCAGGTGTAGGACACTGAGTATATTATGAACATTATCCTTGTGATGAATAAGTGGCAGTAGCTTGGAGTGTAGATACGTACTGAATGTTCAGAATCAGTAGGACACTGAGTGTATTATGAACATTATCCTTGTGATCAATAAGTGGCAGTAGTTTGGAGTGCAGAAACGTACTGAATGTTCAGGTGTAGGACACTAAGTATATTAGGAACATTATCCTTGTGATGAATAAGTGGCAGTAGTTTGGAGTACAGATACGTACTGAATGTTCAGGTGTGGGACCTTAAGTATATAAGAACATTATCCTTGTGATGAAAAAGTGGCAGTAGTTTGGATTGCAGATACGTACTGAATGTTCAGGTGTAGGACACTAAGTATATTATGAACATTATGCTTGTGAATAAGTGGCAGTAGTTTGGATTGCAGATACGTACTGAATGTTCAGGTATAGGACACTAAGTATATTACGAACATTATGCTTGTGAATAAGTGGCAGTAGTTTGGATTGCAGATACGTACTGAATGTTCAGGTATAGGACACTAAGTATATTACGAACATTATCCTTGTGAATAAGTGGCAGTAGTTTGCAGTGCAGAAACGTACTGAATGTTCAGGTGTAGGACACTAAGTATATTAGGAACATTATCCTTGTGATGAATAAGTGGCAGTAGTTTGGAGTACAGATACGTACTGAATGTTCAGGTGTGGGACCTTAAGTATATAAGAACATTATCCTTGTGATGAAAAAGTGGCAGTAGTTTGGATTGCAGATACGTACTGAATGTTCAGGTATAGGACACTAAGTATATTACGAACATTATGCTTGTGAATAAGTGGCAGTAGTTTGGATTGCAGATACGTACTGAATGTTCAGGTATAGGACACTAAGTATATTACGAACATTATCCTTGTGAATAAGTGGCAGTAGTTTGCAGTGCAGATACGTACTGAATGTTCAGGTGTAGGACACTGAATATACCAGGAACATTATCCTTGTGATGAAAAAGTGGGAGTAGTTTGTAGTGCAGATACGTACTGAATGTTCAGGTGAAGGACACTGAGTATACCAGGAACATTATCCTTGTGATGAATAAGTGGCAGTAGTTTGGATTGCAGATACGTACTGAATGTTCAGGTGTAGGACACTGAGTATATTATGAACATTATCCTTGTGATGAATAAGTGGCAGTAGCTTGGAGTGCAGATACGTGCTGAATGTTTAGGGGTAGGACACTGAGTATATTATGAACATTACTCTTGTGGTGAATAAGTGGCAGTAGTTTTGATTGCAGATACGTACTGATTGTTCAGGTGTAGGACACTGAGTATATTACGAACATTATCCTTGTGCTGAATAAGTGGCAGTAGTTTGGGGTGCAGATACGTAGTGAATGCTCAGGTCTGGCACACTGAGTATATTATTAGCATTATCCTTGTGGTGAATAAGTGGCAGTAGTTTGGATTGCAGATACGTACTGAATGTTCAGGTGTAGGACACTAAGTATATTAATCACATTATCCTTGTGATGAATAAGTGGCAGTAGTTTGGAGTGCAGATACGTTCTGAATGCTCAGGTGTAGGACACTGAGTATATTATGAACATTATCCTTGTGATGAATAAGTGGCAGTAGCTTGGAGTGCAGATACGTACTGAATGTTCAGACTCAGTAGAACACTGAGTATATTATGAACATTATCCTTGTGAGGAATAAGTGGCAGTAGCTTGGAGTGCAGATATGTACTGAATGTTCAGACTCAGTAGAACACTGAGTATATTAATCACATTATCCTTGTGATGAATAAGTGGCAGTAGTTTGGATTGCAGATACGTACTGAATGTTCAGGTGTAGGACACTAAGTATATTAATCACATTATCCTTGTGATGAATAAGTGGCAGTAGTTTACAGTGCAGATACGTACTGAATGTTCAGGTGTAGTACACTAAGTATATTACGAACATTATCCTTGTGGTGAATAAGTGGCAGTAGTTTGGATTGCCGATACGCACTGAATGTTCAGGTGTAGGACACTGAGTATATTAGGAACATTATCCTTGTGGTGAATAAGTGGCAGTAGTTTGGATTGCAGTTACGTACTGAATGTTCAGGTGTAGGACACTGAGTATATTATGAACATTATCCTTGTGATGAATCAGTGGCAGTAGCTTGGAGTGCAGATACGTACTGAATGTTCAGGTGTAGTACACTAAGTATATTATGAACATTACTCTTGTGGTGAATAAGTGGCAGTAGTTTGGATTGCAGATACGTACTGAATGTTCAGGTGTGTGACACTGAGTATATTACGAACATTATCCTTGTGCTGAATAAGTGGCAGTAGTTTGGGGTGCAGATACGTAGTGAATGTTCAGGTCTGGGACACTGAGTATATTATTAGCATTATCCTTGTGGTGAATAAGTGGCAGTAGTTTGGAGTGCGGATACGTACTGAATGTTCAGGTGTAGGACAGTAAATATATTAGAAGCATTACCCTTGTTATAGCTGAGTCACTTCTGTTGGTGGTACTGAGTCTGTAACATTTGAACTAGCATCCACCCTATCGAAGATTAGTTTCCCTTTTGGCTGTAAGATGGTACTTTATGTAGCAGATTTCCAAATGTAAATGAAACTCTGCAGTTTAAATAAATGCCATCCGAGCCAAAGTGTCCATTATTCAGCCAAAAGCGAGCCACAAGTGTACAGCCCTTTTTGTTACGGTGCCAGTATAACTCACTTTTTATCGTGGCGATGCATCTAAGAGTAACGTCATGGCTCCGTAATTCACCACATATCAACAAATTTCCATGTGGAATTTTGCTTTTTATGTGATGCACTATGTACATAAAATCTCGCATTATTTCTTTGGCACAAGTACCCTTGGCAATGTTGTTAGTCCCACATGTACAACCATGACTTCCAGATCCAGTTTCTTCAGATCTATCTGTTCTATTTTGTGCCGTAGTTCAGTAGCTCGAATTCCAAGAAAGCATTGAACATCATGGCCTTTTTCCTTACCATTCTGATTATCACTCAGATAATCTTATACTGAATAAAATGAGCTAGAGACTATTTACAAAATTACATAAGTATTATTGGGATAATTTGTCTTTCAGATAATCTTGTTTAGAATAAAGTGATATCGAACATACATACTCTTTAGCAGCAATTTTAAAGCATTGAAATTTTGAACTTTTCCCTTAAGATCATTAGAAAGAGCTTGAGATATTTTGATGGTTTCATAATATACACCTTTCTAGAAGAAAGAAAGGTTTGCACTGGGAGGATGAGTGTTGCTGTTTTGTCTAGTGTTTATCTCATGAATTTCATTGTTTCTTACAAATGTGAATCAATTGCATATAAAGTATTTTAGAATCAAGAATATGTACATCCAGGGTAAGTTTGATGCCTTCAGTCTTCTAAAAAGATCTTTGCATGAACGTCTGCTATGTGTGCTAGAAATAATTAATATTGATGATGATGATAACAATAACAATAGTAATACTAGTAATAGTAATAATAGTAGTAGTAATAATAATAATAATAATAATAATAATAATAATAATAATAATAATAATAATAATAGTAATAATAATAATAATAATAGTAGTAGTAGTGGTAGTGGTAGTGGTGGCGGTGGCCGTTGCGGTGGAGGCGGCGGCGACGGCGACGGCGGTGGTGGTGATTGTGGTAACGGTGGTGGTAGTGATTGTGGTTATAGTAGTGGTGGTGGTGGTAATGGTGGTGGTAGTGATTATGGTTATAGTAGTGGTGGTGGTGGTGGCGGTAATAGTGGTAATAGTGAAAATAATGATGATGATGATAATAATAATGGTAACTATAGTAGTAATAATAGTAATAATAATAGTAGTAGTAATAAACGTTTATTGTCTATAGACTTCATACAAGTTTCAGACATTGTCAGATTCTACATTAACAATGGGTTTACATAAATTTGTTCAGAGTTACATTAATATTTTAGAAACAAAATTAAATTGATTATATACACACATCTGCTATATAACACGGTATTGCTATCAGATGTTTCTATTTACAACATATTAGACTATTTACAATTTATTACATAAGTGTTATAATTCATGTAACCTATATATACATTTCTGAGTTAAATATGTTTTCAGTTCATTTTAAAATTTGTTTCCTTTGTGTAGTTTAACAGTCGTTGGCAGTTTTGTTTTATAATATTTGTACTTTAATTAATGGATCCTTCAAAGTTGATTTGAGATTTACATATTTTCTGTGGTGGTTATCTCTTCCTCTGGTATAATAATCATAAAGTGTACTGTTACTTGAGCCAGTATTTTCCTTCTCAGTTGCAATTACAATTACCTTATATACATATGTATAATCCAACTACATTAAGAATGTTATTATCTCTGATTACATTTCTACATGAATTGGTGCGTGCTAATCCATAGATATAACGTAGACATGTGTTTTCTAACACTAATACCCTATTCGTGTGCACATTTCTGGTGCTTCCCCATAATTCTATGCCGTAGGAAATGTGAGGATAGATGAGTCCAAAATATGTTTGTAACATCTTTTTACCTAAATACAGTGATAGTGGTCTTAAAGCATGTATTTTAGAACTTATTTTTTTACATACTTAGTCAATAAGTGCTTCCCAAGTTAACTTATTATCTATACTTACCCCTAAGAAGTTATGGTTATAAACTTTTTCAATTCTGGTGTTATTAAAAAATACATCAGTTTCTTCATTTGCTTTACAGTATTCAAATATGATCATTTTACGTTTCTTAGAATTAACTTTTAAGTTTATGCTACTTAGGTAGGTTGCTAACTGTTTTACAGAGTGCAAAATTGCTGTCACCAACTTAGTACAGGATTTTTCACAGCAAATCATTGTATTGTTGTCTGCATACAATACTATAGTATTGGTAGTTATATTCGTTAGGTTATTTACATACATAACCCTAATGATCTAGTTGTCGATGGGCCCTTAAACACAACTCACAACAACAACAACAACAACAACTTTACACACATAAGATATAAAATTGGGCTGAGAACAGACCCTTGAGGTACTCCAGTTGTTACTACTTTTTGTTCTGATACCTACACACTTCACATTTTTAAGCCCATTTTGTGGTTGATTTCTGTCAAACATTTTCTATTACTTAGGTAAGACTTAATTATATTTAGCATTTTGCCTCTTATGCCATAAATGTGTATTTGATGTGAGACACAGTCAAATACCTTGGAAAGATCAATGAATACTCCTGCAGTACTCAAACCTCTGTAACTTTGTGCATAAAATCAGCAAATGCTGTGATTCTTGGCATACCTTTCCTAAAAACATGCTGATGGCAATTCAATACATTGTAGAATACATACATAGAAGTTAATGTTATTGGCCTATTATCCCTTATATTGTCCTTTTTATAGATAGGTTTTATGATTCCCAGTTTTAAACAATTTGGAAATATTTCTTCATTAATTGAGCAGTTTATTAGGTGGGTTAAAATAGCTGCGATCCCATTTTGACACTTTTTCGGTATTCTAGTAGATATACCATCCCACTCTGAAGTTGACTGTTCCTTAAAACTGCATATTATTTTTGTGATTTCCTCTATGTTTGTGTACTCATGAAGATGGTATTAATGATAATATTCTGTATTTGTGTGTTATATCCTTCTCCTTACTTCCCAGAGTTGCAAAATAGTTGTTAAATAAGTTGCTTATTTTCTTTGCATCATCTACATATTTACCTTCATGAAGTAATTTGACATTTTCACTGTCATTGCTGTGAGTGGTATTTCTATCCTTTACTAAATTCCATACTGCTTTGCTTATATTACTGAAGTTATTTATCTCTTGTTTACAATGTTGTGATTTTAAATCAAGTAATGTTCTATGATGCTCCTTTTTTAATTGTGTATATCTTTCCCTGTGCCCTTCAACTTTTGTCATCTTATGTAATTCATAAGCATCTTTCATTTTATTCCATAGGATGTAATTTCCTGTACAAGTCTCATTTTGGTGGTCTTTGGGCAGATAGGTACTATTAAACTAAGAGATTAATGTTGTCATGAATATTGCTACTTTGCTCTGCATACACTTGAGACCAAGTTTGCTACATTCTCATCTGACACATGAATATATACAGACAGCATGTAGTCCTACCTGTGCATTTCTTGCTGATTGCCAAGTCACCCTTGTTGCTTCTTTCACATCCTTTAGGTTATACGATTCTATGTTATCAATAAATCTACAATAATCTCTATTAGTGCTATCTGTATTAATGTTGATATCACATAAGATGGTCAGCTTATTTTCTTTTGTCAATACTTTGTTAAAGACACCATTTAGATGCTGGGGTATTTGATGACCTATATATACCTAAAACTGTGTGGGCTTGCTTCTCACTGAACACCTTAATTGCAGCCATTTCTATTATCTTTTCAGCACTTAAGGGGAGGCATCTGTGAAAATGACCAAAATCTACAATTTTTGTCACAATGATGTGAAAATTTTTATGTATGTGTGCCCAAAGCATAACTAGCAGGTTTACCAAATTTCAATTTTCTATGTAAGATTGTTTTTGCAAATTTTTTTTTTTTTTGCTGCAATTTTAGGGTAGTATAGCAAACGCTTCTTATGAAGTATTATTTTTTCTAAATAAACTAAACTCTGGCCATATGTTTCCCTAGATTATGTCTACAAAACCTGGTATTTTTATTTGGCTATGTCAAACAGTTTTGGACAAAAAAAATATTGAATACCTTAATGTCCTTTTTTTTTTTTTCAAATTATTGATAATTTTGAAAATAAAAATAGAATAACAATTAAACTATTCCATCTAAAGCATTTAAAATACCAAGTTTTATGAAGCAACTATCTAAGAACATGTGTTCAAAATTTAAAAGAAGTCGATTAAGAACTGTATTAGATGTATTTTGAAGATTGAAAACTGTTAAAAAATAGAAAGCAGAGAAAAATGACTAAAGTTTTAAGTGTATGACAACATACATATACTGCTTTAGACTTCCCCTGGAGCATATGAAGGTCCTTCAGCTAACTGTCTTCTTCTTTAAGTTTTGCTACTCTTAACTGTAGCTGATTTGAATGTATTTAATGTACTCAGTGCACTCTGCTTTAATTTTCCCTTATCCCTAACAATACTAAGTCTTTTGCTGACTGGACTTAGTTTACTAGCTGTGACTCCTTCCTTTACTTAGAGAGTAGCCTCACAACCCATATAAATTCACTGATAGCTGAAGCCACTGAAATTTTTTACTACTTGAACCTGTTTCTTCGAGATCTACTGTAGATCTAAAGCGTGTTCCACCCTTAGAAGACAGCACACGTTAAATGGAGAGCAGTGTTGCAACATGTACTAGTTGCGAATCTTTCTCCGCGAGTGACTCGAGGTGGCCGGAGTCCTGCACTTAGTCCTTCAATTGCTGCTTGACGGACACTTTTAACTTTGGTGTTCCTCCATGCCTTTGTCACAGTATGACCTAAATTTACAAATGACTCGTCTGTATAAACAATTGATTTCCCCTGGTCCCTAAACTTTTTTACGTCTTTTAGATATTTATGTCGCCATCTGATGATATCGATATGGTCTCTTTCTATTAATATGCACTTGTTACCCCTTCTTTCATATTCGGGCCCCAAATCATGTAAGAACCGACTAAGAGTGGCCCTTGAGAAATTTGGTAGGGTCTCATCACTGTTGACCCGTGACAAAATTATATTCAGCATGGGTTGAATATTTGCAAACAGTAAAGAATGAACAATTTGCCGCACTCCACATTGCACTATTAACTATATACTTCTTTTTTTTTTTTCTGCCCTTTTTGCTTTCTTTTTCGATGGCATTCCTAGAGGTCCTTTCATTACTTCCTTTTTAATCCTATACACTACTGCTTCTGAACACCCGATAGCCTTAGCTGTTTCTTTTACTGCCTTACTTACACACATTTTACTTGAAAAATAATCTAACACCTTCATAATTATTTGGCGTTCCTTACTTCTTAATTTACCAATATATCGTCTCTTCCTAGCTTCCCCTTCCATAACTACAAATATTTATGAAACTATTAAACAAATAATGCAATAACAGCTCATAGATTCCACACAGTTACACACCAACTTCTTTCAAACTAATGCTAGTGCTGCTCCTTATACTACCTTCTGTGTCAGGCCTGGCGCGAGAATACGCTGAGTAGATGAATACCTTTTGTTTGCCCTACTCGATGAAAGAAAGAAGTTACAGCCTTTTGGTTTATTTTAAAAACTTTCTCCAAACCTCGTCAACATTTGTTCTTGCTGGTTCCCTGATGTAAACTCAATAACAAAAAGTTTCACACTGCGTAACTTTTGCAGCGCATAGGTATAAAATTTTCCGAAAACATTAAATTTAAAAAATTGTAACACTTACCTGAGTAAACAGAGAATTCAAAGTGGGCAGGTAGTAGCACTATAGTTTACTCTATGTAAGAACAAAATGTAGATGCATTCTACCAGTTAGTTTGTTAGTGCGTGATGAGTATAGAAACAGCACATATCGGACTTCTATTGAAAAAAATGTTTTTTGAAGAAATATGGGCCTATAGAAATGTATAATGACTCTAAAAAGGATATAAACTAATAGAGAAAAAAATTCTGCGTAGGATAATGTGTTCAAACCTGAAATTTATAACAACTGAATATTTATACCATGCTATTAGGAACCTGGCAACAGTGCAAAGGTAGAAAAGGACAAGGCTAATGGCAACTTGTATGCGCTAGATAGAGACAGATATATCCCATTTAACTCCATACTGTCATCTAAGAGTGGAACAAGGTATAGTATTGCTCGTTTCCCCCTGAGAACCTGCCATCTCTTGCTGCAAGAGATTTCTTTGTTTGCTTTTGCTTACCCATTTTGCAATAATTTTATACCAATTAATAATAATTTAATGAAAATCTGGTGCACCTAATGTACAATCTTTACAACTTTACAATAACTTATAATAGTGAGAAGAGAATTAGCTGATTGTGTGTTTACAAACAGCTAAATAAAGAATTTAGATTTTCACTTTCAGCAAGAAGACACTTATTTAGTATTCCCTGCCTTATCTTATTCTATATTATATTTATTCTTATTCTAAACTGTACTTATCCAAAATGTACACCACAATAAAGATGACCTCTCTTCTTCAAGCTGTGTAATCTTGAATAAAATTCAGAGAAATACAACCACGTGGTACACACATGTTAAAACAGGAAACATTTGTTTGTTTCACTGGCATGAATGTTTGCAGAAAATCTCACAAGATGTCTCTGCTTACATCCACCAGAACTGAATCAGACCGCCTGATTTAAACTTCAAAATTGTACAAAATTTTGCTGCAATGGGGTAATGAATGCATTTCAGCAGCCACGCTCACCCACACATGGGCATTTAAATAATGGTGTAATGGCCTTTTAAAAGGCAATGGGGAGTAAACGACAGTAGATTCTGAAATTACAAGGTACAGACATAATTTTAAGACAAAAAACGAAAAATCACATTTGTCATTTTTGTCCAAATTTCACTGATGCCTCCCCTTAATTTCATAACCCAGTCTAGAGCTTGGAATTTTACATTATTTTCAACATATGTTGTGATACCTCCACCCTTATGTTTTTGTCTACAATAGCTACTTGTCAGATTAAAATTAGGAATTTTGAATATGCTTATATTACTATACTGCAAATCATGTTCCATGATTACAACTACTCATGGTCTTATCTAATACAGGGCTTTTGAATCGGTTCTTCACCACGGCACGGCCTTTTGCCTGTGCAAGTTTGAAGTTGCCGCAGCCGGGTTTGTTGCTACTAACAAGCCGCAGCAAAAACATGTATAAAAATCTTACCTTATAGAAAATGCTAGAAATGTCATGAACGATGGTTTAATCGATCCACAGCTTTTGTCCTTTCCAGATGAGACGTGGTTTCATCTAAATGGTCGTGTGAACACTCATAACAGTCGGTATTGGGCATCTCAAAATCCACATCGCGTTCCAGAAATCCTTCATTATGGTCATAAAGTTGGTGTTTGGTGTGCTGTTAGCGCTAGATGCATAATTTGGTCCAGTATTTTATGACCAGACTGTAAATGCAGTCCCAAATGACATTTTGACCCCATTTTTTCATGAACTGACAGAAGAAGAGAAATCATATGGGTGGTTTCAACAAGATTCTGCTACTGCTCATACAGTCAAGGACTCCATGGATTAAATTAGGGAAGTGTTTGAAGACAGTGATTAGTGCTGGTGTATGGCCCTGTCGCTCCCCGATCTAACAGTGTATGATTTTTACTTGTGGGGTAGTAACCTGAAAGACAAAGTTTACGAGAAAAATCCTCACACATTGCAAGAACTAAAACAAAATATTAGAAATGAAATGAGAGAAATTACAGTGGTCCAACTTAATTGTGTGAATCAGAATTTGTTTTCCCGATATAATGCCTGTATAGCGGAGGAGGGACAACATTTCCGTCATTTTCTATAAGGTAAGATTTTTATGCATGTTTTACGTACAGCTTGTTAGTAGTAGCAAACACGACCACGGCAACTTCAAACTTGCACAGGCAAAAGGCTGTGCAGCTGTGAAGAACCAATTCAGAAGCCCTGTACTATTTCTAGTGCCTACATTTTGTTACTTAGACACTGGGAATTTTGATGGAATATTGTAAATATTGTGTCTAAATGGGATGTTATTTTTTCAAGTGCTGGACATTTGCAAATTGTCTTCCTCGAGAGTACACAGAGGAAGAGCCTTTGTAGTGTCTATAGCCTGCTTAACCATTTTCACTAAGTATGTTTTACCCCTGGTATTCAGGTGAGGGCCATGAGTTCTTATAATCCTTGTAACCTTCTCTTGTATCAGGAATATTCATTTGCTCTCTTCTGAATTGCCCCAAAACAAAATTCCATATTCCATTATAGGGTTAAAATATGCATAGTAAGCCAATCATCTGAATATAATACTCTCAGCTCATATCATTCAGATTTTTTTTCAATGGAAAAACCCCTGATTTTGGTTATTAACGTGGCTGGCCACTCAGTAGTGCATCAGACTACTAGGATATTGATGCTGTGCTTCCTCAGTTCAACATTATTAATTGCTACATGTTTGGCTACCCTACCTTTGGCTATTTTACAAATAATCACTCAAACTGAAACAAAGCATTAATATTGTGTGTACTTATATGTTTACAGCGATAACCTGCCAACATTAAAAAGAGATCTATCAAAATATCTTTTTATAACTCCTAGAAGAGAGAATAAGTTATGTCTTGGAATCCTGAGAGTTCATGGTAAACAGATTAGTTCATTTAAAGGTAAATACAATTTGCATATATGTTCCTTTGTTTTTTCAGTATACAATTTTTTGTGGGCACTGTTCTTAAATACTGATTATGCATATAACTATGTAGATTTTTCTTTACTATCTACCAGTATATCTTACAAGACTATATAACTATAAAGATTAACAAGCACAGGAGTTTCTGAAGCTATCAACATGTTTGCAACAACCAATTTGATTTCAGAAAATATGCCATAGAAAATATGTATTCTGTGTGTATATTC
This sequence comes from Tenodera sinensis, assembly GCA_030765045.1. Classification (NCBI taxonomy): domain Eukaryota; kingdom Metazoa; phylum Arthropoda; class Insecta; order Mantodea; family Mantidae; genus Tenodera; species Tenodera sinensis. The sequence continues at coordinate 3,293,364 of CM060964.1, forward strand.
TACTGTTGAATATATAATGCAATATTATACAGGCTGTTATCAGTAATTGAGGACATCATAATGAATAATATTACATCAATTTTTGCTCCATATGCGGACTCATAATTTTACTTACAAGAAGTATACGGTTCTTTATTTAAAACCTAACAGGAGCACAACATTTCGTCTCTGTACGATAGGGTGTACCACAGCCGGCTTTGCTCCAACATAAACTCTGCATCTTAACTTATAGAAGATGTTGGAACTGTCGTCCACCCTCGCGAAGCTAAAGAAGCATTATATCGGGAAAGCACATTCTGATTAAGTTGGGCCACCACTGTAATGTTTCAGGTTTAATTTCTAATATTTTGTTTTAGTTCTTCCAGTGTATGAGGATTTGTCCAAAACTAAAACTGTATAAGCGTACAAATGTTCATGCATTAAAACAAGGTGACCGAGAATTACGAATGCATTATTGTGAATGGTTTCTTTCATCAGTGAATGAGGTTTAATTGATCCATAGCTTTCATTTTCTTCTGACAAGGTGTGGTTCCACCTAACTGGTCATGTCAACACATAAGTCCGTAGAGGGCCTCTGAAAATGCACATTGCGTTCAAGAAATCCCTTATTATGATTTGAGAGTTGGAGTTTGTTGTGCTGTAAGCGCTAGATGCATGATCAGTTCAATATTCTATGAACAGATTGTAAATGAAGAGAGGTCTCAAACTAACATTTTGAACCAGTTTTGCCATGAACTGACAGAACAAGAAAAATCATGTGGGTGGTTTCAAAAAGATTATGCTACTGACCATACAGCACAGAACTCCATGAATAAAATTACGGTAGTGTTTGAAGATAGTGATTAGTGCTGGTGTACGGCTCTCTCCTCTCACTCCCCTGATCTAACAGTGTGTGTGGTAGTGCTGGTGTATGGCTCTCTCCTCTTTCTCCCCTGATGTAACAGTGTGTGTGGTAGTGCTAGTGTATGGCTCTCTCCTCTTTCTCCCCTGATGTAACAGTGTGTGTGGTAGTGCTAGTGTATGGCTCTCTCCTCTTTCTCCCCTGATGTAACAGTGTGTGTGGTAGTGCTAGTGTATGGCTCTCTCCTCTCACTCCCCTGATGTAACAGTGTGTATGGTAGTGCTAGTGTATGGCTCTCTCCTCTTTCTCCCCTGATGTAACAGTGTGTGTGGTGGTGCTGGTGTATGGCTATCTCCTCTTTCTCCCCTGATGTAACAGTGTGTATGGTAGTGCTGGTGTATGGCTCTCTCCTCTTTCTCCCCTGATGTAAGAGTGTGTGTGGTGGTGCTGGTGTATGGCTCTCTCCTCTTTCTCCCCTGATGTAACAGTGTGTGTGGTAGTGCTGGTGTATGGCTCTCTCCTCTCACTCCCCTGATGTAACAGTGTGTGTGGTAGTGCTGGTGTATGATGGCCCTCTCCTCTCAGTCCCCTGATGTAACAGTGTGTGTGGTAGTGCTGGTGTATGGCTCTCTCCCCTCACTCCCCTGATGCAACAGTGTGTGTGGTAGTGCTGGTGTATGGCTCTTTCCTCTTTCTCCCCTGATGTAACAGTGTGTGTGGTAGTGCTAGTGTATGGCTCTCTCCTCTCACTCCCCTGATGTAACAGTGTGTGTGCTAGTGCTGGTGTATGATGGCCCTCTCCACTCAGTCCCCTGATTTAGCAGTGTGTGTGGTAGTGCTGGTGTATGGCTCTCTCCTCTCACTCCCCTGATGTAACAGTGTGTGTGGTAGTGCTGGTGTATGGCTCTATCCTCTCACTCCCCTGATGTAACAGTGTGTGTGGTAGTGCTGGTGTATGATGGCCCTCTCCTCTCAGTCCCCTGATGTAACAGTGTGTGTGGTAGTGCTGGTGTATGGCTCTCTCCTCTCACTCCCCTGATGTAACAGTGTGTGTGGTAGTGCTGGTGTATGGCTCTCTCCCCTCACTCCCCTGATGTAACAGTGTGTGTGGTAGTGCTGGTGTATGGCTCTTTCCTCTCACTCCCCTGATGTAACAGTGTGTGTGGTAGTGCTGGTGTATGGCTCTCTCCTCTCACTCCCCTGATGTAACAGTGTGTGTCGTAGTGCTAGTATATGGCTCTCTCCTCTCACTCCCCTGATGTAACAGTGTGTGTGGTAGTGCTAGTGTATGGCTCTCTCCTCTCACTCCCCTGATGTAACAGTGTGTGTGGTAGTGCTAGTGTATGGCTCTCTCCTCTCACTCCCCTGATGTAACAGTGTGTATGGTAGTGCTAGTGTATGGCTCTCTCCTTTTTCTCCCCTGACGTAACAGTGTGTGTGGTGGTGCTGGTGTATGGCTATCTCCTCTTTCTCCCCTGATGTAACAGTGTGTATGGTAGTGCTAGTGTATGGCTCTCTCCTCTTTCTCCCCTGATGTAAGAGTGTGTGTGGTGGTGCTGGTGTATGGCTATCTCCTCTTTCTCCCCTGATGTAACAGTGTGTGTGGTAGTGCTGGTGTATTGCTATCTCCTCTTTCTCCCCTGATGTAACAGTGTGTGTGGTAGTGCTGGTGTATGGCTCTCCCCTCTCACTCCCCTAATGTAACAGTGTGTGTGGTAGTGCTGGTGTATGGCTCTCTCCTCTCACTCCCCTGATGTAACAGTGTGTGTGGTAGTGCTGGTGTATGATGGCCCTCTCCTCTCAGTCCCCTGATTTAACAGTGTGTGTGGTAGTGCTGGTGTATGGCTCTCTCCTCTCACTCCCCTGATGTAACAGTGTGTGTTGTAGTGCTGGTGTATGGCTCTCTCCTCTAACTCCCCTGATGTAACAGTGTGTGTGGTAGTGCTAGTGTATGGCTCTCACCTCTCACTCCCCTGATGTAACAGTGTGTGTGGTAGTGCTGGTGTATGGCTCTCTCCTCTCACTCCCCTGATGTAACAGTGTGTGTCGTAGTGCTAGTATATGGCTCTCTCCTCTCACTCCCCTGATGTAACAGTGTGTGTGGTAGTGCTGGTGTATGGCTCTCTTCTCTCACTCCCCTGATGTAACGGTGTGTGTGGTAGTGCTGGTGTATGGCTCTCTCCTCTCACTCCCCTGATGTAACAGTGTGTGTGGTAGTGCTAGTGTATGGCTCTCTGCTCTCACTCCCCTGATGTAACAGTGTGTGTGGTAGTGCTAGTGTATGGCTCTCTCCTCTCACTCCCCTGATGTAACAGTGTGTGTGGTAGTGCTGGTGTACAGCTCTCTCCTCTCACTCCCCTGATCTAACAGTGTGTGTGTGGTAGTGCTGGTGTATGGCTCTCTCCTCTCACTCCCCTGATGTAACAGTGTGAGTGGTAGTGCTGGTGTATGGCTCTCTCCTCTCACTCCCCTGATCTAACAGTGTGTGTGGTAGTGCTGGTGTATGGCTCTCACCTCTCACTACCCTGATGTAAGAGTGTGTGTGGTAGTGCTGGTGTATGACTCTCTCCTCTCACTCCCCTGATGTAACTGTGTGTCATAGTGCTAGTGTATGGCTCTCTCCTCTCACTCCCCTGATGTAACAGTGTGTGTGGTAGTGCTGGTGTATGGCTCTCTCCTCTCACTCCCCTGATGTAAGAGTGTGTTGGTGGTAGTGCTGGTGTATGGCTCTCTCCTCTCACTCCCCTGATCTAACACTGTGTGTGGTAGTGCTGGTGTATGACTCTGCCCACACTCCCCTGATGTAAGAGTGTGTGTGGTAGTGCTGATGTATGGCTCTCTCCTCTCACTCCGCTGTTGTAACTGTATGTCGTAGTGCTAGTGTATGGCTCTCTCCTCTCACTCCCCTGATGTAACAGTGTGTGTGGTAGTGCTGGTGAATGGCTCTCTCCTCTCACTCCCCTGATGTAACTGTGTGTGTGGTAGTGCTGGTGTATGGCTCTCACCTCTCACTCCCCTGATGTAACAGTGTGTGTGGTAGTGCTGGTGTATGGCTATCTTCTCTTTCTCCCCTGATGTAACAGTGTGTGTGGTAGTGCTGGTGTATGGCTCTCCCCTCTCACTCCCCTAATGTAACAGTGTGTGTGGTAGTGCTGGTGTATGGCTCTCTCCTCTCACTCCCCTGATGTAACAGTGTGTGTGGTAGTGCTGGTGTATGATGGCCCTCTCCTCTCAGTCCCCTGATTTAACAGTGTGTGTGGTAGTGCTGGTGTATGGCTCTCTCCTCTCACTCCCCTGATGTAACAGTGTGTGTGGTAGTGCTGGTGTAAGATGGCCCACTCCTCTCAGTCCCCTGATTTAACAGTGTGTGTGGTAGTGCTGGTGTATGGCTCTCTCCTCTCACTCCCCTGATGTAACAGTGTGTGTGGTAGTGCTAGTGTATGGCTCTCTCCTCTCACTCCCCTGATGTAACAGTGTGTGTCGTAGTGCTAGTATATGGCTCTCTCCTCACACTCCCCTGATGTAACAGTGTGTGTGGTAGTGCTGGTGTATGGCTCTCTCCTCTCACTCCCCTGATGTAACAGTGTGTGTGGTAGTCCTAGTGCATGGCTCTCTCCTCTCACTCCCCTGATGTAAGAGTGTGTGTGGTAGTGCTGGTGTATGGCTCTCTCCTCTCTCTCCCCTGATGTAACAGTGTGTGTGGTAGTGCTAGTGTACGGCTCTCTCCTCTCACTCCCCTGATGTAACAGTGTGTGTGGTAGTGCTGGTGTATGGCTCTCTCCTCTCACTCCCCTGATGTAACAGTGTGTATGGTAGTGCTAGTGTATGGCTCTCTCCTCTTTCTCCCCTGATGTAACAGTGTGTCTGGTGGTGCTGGTGTATGGCTATCTCCTCTTTCTCCCCTGATGTAACAGTGTGTATGGTAGTGCTAGTGTATGGCTCTCTCCTCTTTCTCCCCTGATGTAACTGCGTGTGTGGTGGTGCTGGTGTATGGCTATCTCCTCTTACTCCCCTGCTGTAACAGTGTGTGTGGTAGTGCTGGTGTATGGCTATCTCCTCTTTCTCCCCCGATGTAACAGTGTGTGTGGTACTGCTGGTGTATGGCTCTCCCCTCTCACTCCCCTAATGTAACTGTGTGTGGTAGTGCTGGTGTATGGCTCTCTCCTCTCACTCCCCTGATGTAACAGTGTGTGTGGTAGTGCTGGTGTATGATGGCCCTCTCCGCTCAGTCCCCTGATTTAACAGTGTGTGTGGTAGTGCTGGTGTATGGCTCTCTCCTCTCACTCCCCTGATGTAACAGTGTGTGTGGTAGTGCTGGTGTATGGCTCTCTCCTCTCACTCCCCTGATGTAACAGTGTGTGTGGTAGTGCTGGTGTATGGCTCTCTCCTCTCACTCCCCTGATGTAACAGTGTGTGTCGTAGTGCTAGTATATGGCTCTCTCCTCTCACTCCCCTGATGTAACAGTGTGTGTGGTAGTGCTAGTGTATGGCTCTCTCCTCTCACTCCCCTGATATAACAGTGTGTGTCGTAGTGCTAGTATATGGCTCTCTCCTCTCACTCCCCTGATGTAACAGTGTGTGTGGTAGTGCTGCTGTATGGCTCTCTCCTCTCACTCCCCTGATGTAACAGTGTGTGTGGTAGTCCTAGTGCATGGCTCTCTCCTCTCACTCCTCTGATGTAACAGTGTGTGTGGTAGTGCTGGTGTATGGCTCTCTCCTCTCTCTCCCCTGATGTAACAGTGTGTGTGGTAGTGCTAGTGTACGGCTCTCTCCTCTCACTCCCCTGATGTAACAGTGTGTGTGGTAGTGCTGGTGTATGGCACTCTCCTCGCACTCCCCTGATGTAACAGTGTGTATGGTAGTGCTAGTGTATGGCTCTCTCCTCTTTCTCCCCTGATGTAACAGTGTGTCTGGTGGTGCTGGTGTATGGCTATCTCCTCTTTCTCCCCTGATGTAACAATGTGTATGGTAGTGCTAGTGTATGGCTCTCTCCTCTTTCTCCCCTGATGTAACTGCGTGTGTGGTGGTGCTGGTGTATGGCTATCTCCTCTTACTCCCCTGCTGTAACAGTGTGTGTGGTAGTGCTGGTGTATGGCTATCTCCTCTTTCTCCCCTGATGTAACAGTGTGTGTGGTAGTGCTGGTGTATGGCTCTCCCCTCTCACTCCCCTAATGTAACAGTGTGTGTGGTAGTGCTGGTGTATGGCTCTCTCCTCTCACTCCCCTGATGTAACAGTGTGTGTGGTAGTGCTGGTGTATGATGGCCCTCTCCTCTCAGTCCCCTGATTTAACAGTGTGTGTGGTAGTGCTGGTGTATGGCTCTCTCCTCTCACTCCCCTAATGTAACAGTGTGTGTGGTAGTGCTGGTGTATGGCTCTCTCCTCTCACTCCCCTGATGTAACAGTGTGTGTGGTAGTGCTGGTGTATGGCTCTCTCCTCTCACTCCCCTGATCTAACAGTGTGTGTGGTAGTGCTGGTGTATGGCTCTCACCTCTCACTCCCCTGATGTAAGAGTGTGTGTGGTAGTGCTGGTGTATGGCTCTCTCCTCTCACTCCCCTGATGTAACAGTGTGTGTGGTAGTGCTGGTGTATGGCTCTCTCCTCTCACTCCCCTGATGTAAGAGTGTGTTTGTGGTAGTGCTGGTGTATGGCTCTCACCTCTCACTCCCCTGATCTAACACTGTGTGTGTTAGTGCTGGTGTATGACTCTGCCCACACTCCCGTGATGTAAGAGTGTGTGTGGTGGTGCTGATGTATGGCTCTCTCCTCTCACTCCGCTGTTGTAACTGTATGTCGTAGTGCTAGTGTATGGCTCTCTCCTCTCACTCCCCTGATGTAACAGTGTGTGTGGTAGTGCTGGTGAATGACTCTCTCCTCTCACTCCCCTGATGTAACTGTGTGTGTGGTAGTGCTGGTGTATGGCTCTCACCTCTCACTCCCCTGATGTAACAGTGTGAGTGGTAGTGCTGGTGTATGGCTATCTTCTCTTTCTCCCCTGATGTAACAGTGTGTGTGGTAGTGCTGGTGTATGGCTTTCCCCTCTCACTCCCCTAATGTAACAGTGTGTGTGGTAGTGCTGGTGTATGGCTCTCTCCTCTCGCTCCCCTGATGTAACAGTGTGTGTGGTAGTGCTGGTGTATGGCTTTCCCCTCTCACTCCCCTAATGTAACAGTGTGTGTGGTAGTGCTGGTGTATGGCTCTCTCCTCTCGCTCCCCTGATGTAACAGTGTGTGTGGTAGTGCTGGTGTATGATGGCTCTCTCCTCTCAGTCCCCTGATTTAACAGTGTGTGTGGTAGTGCTGGTGTATGGCTCTCTCCTCTCACTCCCCTGATGTAACAGTGTGTGTGGTAGTGCTGGTGTATGGCTCTCTCCTCTCACTCCCCTGATGTAACAGTGTGTGTGGTAGTGGTGGTGTATGGCTCTCTCCTCTCACTCCCCTGATGTAACAGTGTGTGTGGTAGTGCTAGTATATGGCTCTCTCCTCTCACTCCCCTGATGTAACAGTGTGTGTAGTAGTGCTGGTGTATGGCTCTCTCCTCTCACTCCCCTGATGTAATACTGTGTGTGGTAGTGCTGGTGTATGGCTATCTCCTCTTTCTCCCCTGATGTAACAGTGTGTGTGGTAGTGCTGGTGAATGGCTATCTCCTCTTTCTCCCCTGATGTAACAGTGTGTGTGGTAGTGCTGGTGTATGGCTCTCCAGTCTCACTCCCCTAATGTAACAGTGTGTGTGGTAGTGCTGGTGTATGGCTCTCTCCTCTCACTCCCCTGATGTAACAGTGTGTGTGGTAGTGCTGGTGTATGATGGCCCTCTCCTCTCAGTCCCCTGATTTAACAGTGTGTGTGGTAGTGCTGGTGTATGGCTCTCTCCTCTCACTCCCCTGATGTAACAGTGTGTGTGGTAGTGCTGGTGTATGGCTCTCTCCTCTCACTCCCCTGATGTAACAGTGTGTGTCGTAGTGCTGGTGTATGGCTCTCTCCTCTCACTCCCCTGATGTAACAGTGTGTGTCGTAGTGCTAGTATATGGCTCTCTCCTCTCACTCCCCTATTGTAACAGTGTGTGAGGTAGTTCTAGTGTATGGCTCTCTCCTCTCACTCCCCTGATGTAACGGTGTGTGTGGTAGTGCTGGTGTATGGCTCCCTCCTCTCACTCCCCTGATGTAGCAGTGTGTGTGGTAGTGCTAGTGAATGGCTCTCTGCTCTCACTCCCCTGATGTAACAGTGTGTGTGGTAGTGCTAGTGTATGGCTCTCTCCTCTCACTCCCCTGATGTAACAGTGTGTGTGGTAGTGCTGGTGTACAGCTCTCTCCTCTCACTCCCCTGATCTAATAGTGTGTGTGTGGTAGTGCTGGTGTATGGCTCTCTCCTCTCACTCCCCTGATGTAACAGTGTGTGTGGTAGTGCTAGTGTATGGCTCTCTCCTCTCACTCCCCTGATGTAACAGTGTGTGTGGTAGTGCTGGTGTATGATGGCCCTCTCCTCTCACTCCCCTGATGTAACAGTGTGTGTGGTAGTGCTGGTGTATGATGGCTCTCTCCTCTCAGTCCCCTGATTTAACAGTGTGTGTGGTAGTGCTGGTGTATGGCTCTCTCCTCTCACTCCCCTGATGTAACAGTGTGTGTGGTAGTGCTGGTGTATGCCTCTCTCCTCTCACTCCCCTGATGTAACAGTGTGTGTGGTAGTGGTGGTGTATGGCTCTCTCCTCTCACTCCCCTGATGTAACAGTGTGTGTGGTAGTGCTAGTATATGGCTCTCTCCTCTCACTCCCCTGATGTAACAGTGTGTGTAGTAGTGCTGGTGTATGGCTCTCTCCTCTCACTCCCCTGATGTAATACTGTGTGTGGTAGTGCTGGTGTATGGCTCTCTCCTCTCACTCCCCTGATGTAACAGTGTGTGTGGTAGTCCTAGTGCATGGCTCTCTCCTCTCACTCCCCTGATGTAACAGTGTGTGTGGTAGTGCTGGTGTATGGCTCTCTCCTCTCTCTCCCCTGATGTAACAGTGTGTGTGGTAGTGCTAGTGTATGGCTCTCTCCTCTCACTCCCCTGATGTAACTGCGTGTGTGGTAGTGCTGGTGTATGGCTCTCTCCTCTCACTCCCCTGATGTAACAGTGTGTATGGAGGTGCTAGTGTATGGCTCTCTCCTCTTTCTCCCCTGATGTAACAGTGTGTGTGGTGGTGCTGGTGTATGGCTATCTCCTCTTTCTCCCCTGATGTAACAGTGTGTATGGTAGTGCTAGTGTATGGCTCTCTCCTCTTTCTCCCCATATGTAACTGCGTGTGTGGTGGTGCTGGTGTATGGCTATCTCCTCTTTCTCCCCTGATGTAACAGTGTGTGTGGTAGTGCTGGTGAATGGCTATCTCCTCTTTCTCCCCTGATGTAACAGTGTGTGTGGTAGTGCTGGTGTATGGCTCTCCAGTCTCACTCCCCTAATGTAACAGTGTGTGTGGTAGTGCTGGTGTATGGCTCTCTCCTCTCACTCCCCTGATGTAACAGTGTGTGTGGTAGTGCTGGTGTATGATGGCCCTCTCCTCTCAGTCCCCTGATTTAACAGTGTGTGTGGTAGTGCTGGTGTATGGCTCTCTCCTCTCACTCCCCTGATGTAACAGTGTGTGTGGTAGTGCTGGTGTATGGCTCTCTCCTCTCACTCCCCTGATGTAACAGTGTGTGTGGTAGTGCTGGTGTATGGCTCTCTCCTCTCACTCCCCTGATGTAACAGTGTGTGTCGTAGTGCTAGTATATGGCTCTCTCCTCTCACTCCCCTATTGTAACAGTGTGTGAGGTAGTGCTAGTGTATGGCTCTCTCCTCTCACTCCCCTGATGTAACGGTGTGTGTGGTAGTGCTGGTGTATGGCTCCCTCCTATCACTCCCCTGATGTAGCAGTGTGTGTGGTAGTGCTAGTGAATGGCTCTCTGCTCTCACTCCCCTGATGTAACAGTGTGTGTGGTAGTGCTAGTGTATGGCTCTCTGCTCTCACTCCCCTGATGTAACAGTGTGTGTGGTAGTGCTGGTGTACAGCTCTCTCCTCTCACTCCCCTGATCTAATAGTGTGTGTGTGTGGTAGTGCTGGTGTATGGCTCTCTCCTCTCACTCCCCTGATGTAACAGTGTGTGTGGTAGTGCTGGTGTATGGCTCTCTCCTCTCACTCCCCTGATGTAACAGTGTGTGTGGTAGTGCTGGTGTATGATGGCCCTCTCCTCTCACTCCCCTGATGTAACAGTGTGTGTGGTAGTGCTGGTGTATGGCTCTCTCCTCTCACTCCCCTGATGTAAGAGTGTGTGTGTGGTAGTGCTGGTGTATGGCTCTCTCCTCTCGCTCCCCTGATCTAACACTGTGTGGTAGTGCTGGTGTATGACTCTGCCCACACTCCCCTGCTGTAAGAGTGTGTGTGGTAGTGCTGGTGTATGGCTCTCTCCTCTCACTCCGCTGTTGTAACTGTATGTCGTAGTGCTAGTGTATGGCTCTCTCCTCTCACTCCCGTGATGTAACTGTGTGTGTGGTAGTGCTGGTGTATGGCTCCCTCCTCTCACTCTCCTAATATAACTGTGTGTGTGGTAGTGCTGGTGTATGACTCTCACCTCTCACTCCCCTGATGTAACAGTGTGTGTGGTAGTGCTGGTGGATGGCTCCCTCCTCTCACTCCCCTGATGTAACCGTGTGTGTGTGTTAGTGCTAGTGTATGGCTCTCCCCTCTCAATCCCCAGATGTGAGAGTGTGTGTGGTAGTGCTAGTGTATGGCTCTCTCCTATCACTGCCATGATGTAATAGTGTGTGGTAGTGCTAGTGTATGGCTCTCTCCTCTCACTCCCCTGATGTAACAGTGTGTGTGGTAGTGCTGGTGTATGATTGCCCCCTCCTCTCAGTCCCCTGAACTAACAGTGTGTGTGGTAGTGCTGGTGTATGATTGCCCTCTCCTCTCAGTCCCCTGATATAACAGTGTGTGTAGTAGTGCTAGTGTATGGCTCTCTCCACTCACTCCCATGATGTAACAGTGTGTGTGGTAGTGCTAGTGTATTATGGCTCTCTCCTCTCACTCCCGCGATCTAAAAGTGTGTGTGGTAGTGCTAGTGTATGATGGCCCTCTACTCTCACTCCCCCGATCTAAATGTGTGTGTGGTAGTGCTAGTGTATGATGGCCCTCTCCTCTCACTCCCCTGATCTATAAGTGTGTGTGCTAGTGCTAGGGTATGTTGGCCCTCTCCTGTTACTCACCTGATGTAACAGTGTGTGTGGTAGGGCTAGCGTATGATGGGCCTCTCCTCTTACTCCCCTGATGTAACAGTGTGTGTGGTAGTGCTGGTGTATGGCTCTCTCCTCTCACTCCCCTGATGTAACAGTGTGTGTCGTAGTGCTAGTATATGGCTTTCTCCTCTCACTCCCCTGATGTAACAATGTGTGTGGTAGTGCTAGTGTATGGCTCTGTCCTCTCACTCCCCTGATGTAACAGTGTATGTGGTAGTGCTGGTGTATGGCTCTCTGCTCTTACTCCCCTGATGTAACAGTGTGTGTGGTAGTGCTGGTGTATGATGGCCCTCTCCTCTCACTCCCCTGATGTAACGGTGTGTGTGGTGGTGCTGGAGTATGGCTATCTCCTCTTTCTCCCCTGATGTAACAGTGTGTGTGGTAGTGCTGGTGTATTGCTATCTCCTCTTTCTCCCCGATGTAACAGTGTGTGTGGTAGTGCTGGTGTATGGCTCTCCCCTCTCACTCCCCTAATGTAACAGTGTGTGTGGTAGTGCTGGTGTATGGCTCTCTCCTCTCACTCCCCTGATGTAACAGTGTGTTTAGTAGTGCTGGTGTATGATGGCCCTCTCCTCTCAGTCCCCTGATTTAACAGTGTGTGTGGTAGTGCTGGTATATTGCTCTCTCCTCTCACTCCCCTGATGTAACAGTGTGTGTGGTAGTGCTGGTGTATGGCTCTCTCCTCTCACTCCCCTGATGTAACAGTGTGTGTGGTAGTGCTAGTGTATGGCTGCCACCTCTCACTCCCCTGATGTAACAGTGTGTGTGGTAGTGCTGGTGTATGGCTCTCTCCTCTCACTCCCCTGATGTAACAGTGTGTGTGGTAGTGCTGGTGTATGGCTCTCTCCTCTCACTCCCCTGATGTAACAGTGTGTGTCGTAGTGCTAGTATATGGCTCTCTCCTCTCACTCCCCTGATGTAACAGTGTGTGTGGTAGTGCTGGTGTATGGCTCTCTCCTCTCACTCCCCTGATGTAACGGTGTGTGTGGTAGTGCTGGTGTATGGCTCTCTCCTCTCACTCCCCTGATGTAACAGTGTGTGTGGTAGTGCTAGTGTATGGCTCTCTGCTCTCACTCCCCTGATGTAACAGTGTGTGTGGTAGTGCTAGTGTATGGCTCTCTCCTCTCACTCCCCTGATGTAACAGTGTGTGTGGTAGTGCTGGTGTACAGCTCTCTCCTCTCACTCCCCTGATCTAACAGTGTGTGTGGTAGTGCTGGTGTATGGCTCTCTCCTCTCACTCCCCTGATCTAACAGTGTGTGTGGTAGTGCTGGTGTATGGCTCTCACCTCTCACTCCCCTGATGTAAGAGTGTGTGTGGTAGTGCTGGTGTATGGCTCTCTCCTCTCACTCCCCTGATGTAACAGTGTGTGTGGTAGTGCTGGTGTATGGCTCTCTCCTCTCACTCCCCTGATCTAACACTGTGTGTGGTAGTGCTGGTGTCTGACTCTGCCCACACTCCCCTGATGTAAGAGTGTGTGTGGTAGTGCTGATGTATGGCTCTCTCCTCTCACTCCGCTGTTGTAACTGTATGTCGTAGTGCTAGTGTATGGCTCTCTCCTCTCACTCCCCTGATGTAACAGTGTGTGTGGTAGTGCTGATGAATGGCTCTCTCCTCTCACTCCCCTGATGTAAGTGTGTGGGTGGTAGTGCAGGTGTATGGCTCTCACCTCTCACTCCCCTGATGTAACAGTGTGTGTGGTAGTGCTGGTGTATGGCTATCTTCTCTTTCTCCCCTGATGTAACAGTGTGTGTGTGGTAGTGCTGGTGTATGGCTCTCCCCTCTCACTCCCCTAATGTAACAGTGTGTGTGGTAGTGCTGGTGTATGGCTCTCTCCTCTCACTCCCCTGATGTAACAGTGTGTGTGGTAGTGCTGGTGTATGATGGCCCTCTCCTCTCAGTCCCCTGATTTAACAGTGTGTGTGGTAGTGCTGGTGTATGGCTCTCTCCTCTCACTCCCCTGATGTAACAGTGTGTGTGGTAGTGCTGGTGTATGATGGCCCTCTCCTCTCAGTCCCCTGATTTAACAGTGTGTGTGGTAGTGCTGGTGTATGGCTCTCTCCTTTCACTCCCCTGATGTAACAGTGTGTGTGGTAGTGCTAGTGTATGGCTCTCTCCTCTCACTCCCCTGATGTAACAGTGTGTGTCGTAGTGCTAGTATATGGCTCTCTCCTCTCACTCCCCTGATGTAACAGTGTGTGTGGTAGTGCTGGTGTATGGCTCTCTCCTCTCACTCCCCTGATGTAACAGTGTATGTGGTAGTCCTAGTGCATGGCTCTCTCCTCTCACTCCCCTGATGTAACAGTGTGTGTGGTAGTGCTGGTGTATGGCTCTCTCCTCTCTCTCCCCTGATGTAACAGTGTGTGTGGTAGTGCTAGTGTACGGCTCTCTCCTCTCACTCCCCTGATGTAACAGTGTGTGTGGTAGTGCTAGTGTATGGCTCTCTCCTCTCACTCCCCTGATGTAACAGTCTGTATGGTAGTGCTAGTGTATGGCTCTCTCCTCTTTCTCCCCTGATGTAACAGTGTGTCTGGTGGTGCTGGTGTATGGCTATCTCCTCTTTCTCCCCTGATGTAACAGTGTGTATGGTAGTGCTAGTGTATGGCTCGCTCCTCTTTCTCCCCTGATGTAACTGCGTGTGTGGTGGTGCTGGTGTATGGCTATCTGCTCTTACTCCCCTGCTGTAACAGTGTGTGTGGTAGTGCTGGTGTATGGCTATCTCCTCTTTCTCCCCTGATGTAACAGTGTGTGTGGTAGTGCTGGTGTATGGCTCTCCCCTCTCACTCCCCTAATGTATCAGTGTGTGTGGTAGTGCTGGTGTATGGCTCTCTCCTCTCACTCCCCTGATGTAACAGTGTGTGTGGTAGTGCTGGTGTATGATGGCCCTCTCCTCTCAGTCCCCTGATTTAACAGTGTGTGTCGAAGTGCTAGTATATGGCTCTCTCCTCTCACTCCCCTGATGTAACAGTGTGTGTCGTAATGCTAGTGTATGGCTCTCTCCTCTCACTCCCCTGATGTAACAGTGTGTGTCGTAGTGCTAGTATATGGCTCTCTCCTCTCACTCCCCTGATGTAACAGTGTGTGTGGTAGTGCTGGTGTATGGCTCTCTCCTCTCACTCCCCTGATGTAACAGTGTGTGTCGTAGTGCTAGTATATGGCTCTCTGCTCTCACTCCCCTGATGTAACAGTGTGTGTGGTAGTGCTAGTGTATGGCTCTCTCCTCTCACTCCCCTGATGTAACAGTGTGTGTGGTAGTGCTGGTGTACAGCTCTCTCCTCTCACTCCCCTGATCTAATAGTGTGTGTGTGTGGTAGTGCTGGTGTATGGCTCTCTCCTCTCACTCCCCTGATGTAACAGTGTGTGTGGTAGTGCTGGTGTATGGCTCTCTCCTCTCACTCCCCTGATGTAACAGTGTGTGTGGTAGTGCTGGTGTATGATGGCCCTCTCCTCTCACTCCCCTGATGTAACAGTGTGTGTGGTAGTGCTGGTGTATGGCTCTCTCCTCTCACTCCCCTGATGTAAGAGTGTGTGTGTGGTAGTGCTGGTGTATGGCTCTCTCCTCTCGCTCCCCTGATCTAACACTGTGTGGTAGTGCTGGTGTATGACTCTGCCCACACTCCCCTGCTGTAAGAGTGTGTGTGGTAGTGCTGGTGTATGGCTCTCTCCTCTCACTCCGCTGTTGTAACTGTATGTCGTAGTGCTAGTGTATGGCTCTCTCCTCTCACTCCCGTGATGTAACTGTGTGTGTGGTAGTGCTGGTGTATGGCTCCCTCCTCTCACTCTCCTAATATAACTGTGTGTGTGGTAGTGCTGGTGTATGACTCTCACCTCTCACTCCCCTGATGTAACAGTGTGTGTGGTAGTGCTGGTGGATGGCTCCCTCCTCTCACTCCCCTGATGTAACCGTGTGTGTGTGTTAGTGCTAGTGTATGGCTCTCCCCTCTCAATCCCCAGATGTGAGAGTGTGTGTGGTAGTGCTAGTGTATGGCTCTCTCCTATCACTGCCATGATGTAATAGTGTGTGGTAGTGCTAGTGTATGGCTCTCTCCTCTCACTCCCCTGATGTAACAGTGTGTGTGGTAGTGCTGGTGTATGATTGCCCCCTCCTCTCAGTCCCCTGAACTAACAGTGTGTGTGGTAGTGCTGGTGTATGATTGCCCTCTCCTCTCAGTCCCCTGATATAACAGTGTGTGTAGTAGTGCTAGTGTATGGCTCTCTCCACTCACTCCCATGATGTAACAGTGTGTGTGGTAGTGCTAGTGTATTATGGCTCTCTCCTCTCACTCCCGCGATCTAAAAGTGTGTGTGGTAGTGCTAGTGTATGATGGCCCTCTACTCTCACTCCCCCGATCTAAATGTGTGTGTGGTAGTGCTAGTGTATGATGGCCCTCTCCTCTCACTCCCCTGATCTATAAGTGTGTGTGCTAGTGCTAGGGTATGTTGGCCCTCTCCTGTTACTCACCTGATGTAACAGTGTGTGTGGTAGGGCTAGCGTATGATGGGCCTCTCCTCTTACTCCCCTGATGTAACAGTGTGTGTGGTAGTGCTGGTGTATGGCTCTCTCCTCTCACTCCCCTGATGTAACAGTGTGTGTCGTAGTGCTAGTATATGGCTTTCTCCTCTCACTCCCCTGATGTAACAATGTGTGTGGTAGTGCTAGTGTATGGCTCTGTCCTCTCACTCCCCTGATGTAACAGTGTATGTGGTAGTGCTGGTGTATGGCTCTCTGCTCTTACTCCCCTGATGTAACAGTGTGTGTGGTAGTGCTGCTGTATGATGGCCCTCTCCTCTCACTCCCCTGATGTAACGGTGTGTGTGGTGGTGCTGGAGTATGGCTATCTCCTCTTTCTCCCCTGATGTAACAGTGTGTGTGGTAGTGCTGGTGTATTGCTATCTCCTCTTTCTCCCCTGATGTAACAGTGTGTGTGGTAGTGCTGGTGTATGGCTCTCCCCTCTCACTCCCCTAATGTAACAGTGTGTGTGGTAGTGCTGGTGTATGGCTCTCTCCTCTCACTCCCCTGATGTAACAGTGTGTTTAGTAGTGCTGGTGTATGATGGCCCTCTCCTCTCAGTCCCCTGATTTAACAGTGTGTGTGGTAGTGCTGGTATATTGCTCTCTCCTCTCACTCCCCTGATGTAACAGTGTGTGTGGTAGTGCTGGTGTATGGCTCTCTCCTCTCACTCCCCTGATGTAACAGTGTGTGTGGTAGTGCTAGTGTATGGCTGTCACCTCTCACTCCCCTGATGTAACAGTGTGTGTGGTAGTGCTGGTGTATGGCTCTCTCCTCTCACTCCCCTGATGTAACAGTGTGTGTGGTAGTGCTGGTGTATGGCTCTCTCCTCTCACTCCCCTGATGTAACAGTGTGTGTCGTAGTGCTAGTATATGGCTCTCTCCTCTCACTCCCCTGATGTAACAGTGTGTGTGGTAGTGCTGGTGTATGGCTCTCTCCTCTCACTCCCCTGATGTAACGGTGTGTGTGGTAGTGCTGGTGTATGGCTCTCTCCTCTCACTCCCCTGATGTAACAGTGTGTGTGGTAGTGCTAGTGTATGGCTCTCTGCTCTCACTCCCCTGATGTAACAGTGTGTGTGGTAGTGCTAGTGTATGGCTCTCTCCTCTCACTCCCCTGATGTAACAGTGTGTGTGGTAGTGCTGGTGTACAGCTCTCTCCTCTCACTCCCCTGATCTAACAGTGTGTGTGGTAGTGCTGGTGTATGGCTCTCTCCTCTCACTCCCCTGATCTAACAGTGTGTGTGGTAGTGCTGGTGTATGGCTCTCACCTCTCACTCCCCTGATGTAAGAGTGTGTGTGGTAGTGCTGGTGTATGGCTCTCTCCTCTCACTCCCCTGATGTAACAGTGTGTGTGGTAGTGCTGGTGTATGGCTCTCTCCTCTCACTCCCCTGATCTAACACTGTGTGTGGTAGTGCTGGTGTCTGACTCTGCCCACACTCCCCTGATGTAAGAGTGTGTGTGGTAGTGCTGATGTATGGCTCTCTCCTCTCACTCCGCTGTTGTAACTGTATGTCGTAGTGCTAGTGTATGGCTCTCTCCTCTCACTCCCCTGATGTAACAGTGTGTGTGGTAGTGCTGGTGAATGGCTCTCTCCTCTCACTCCCCTGATGTAAGTGTGTGGGTGGTAGTGCAGGTGTATGGCTCTCACCTCTCACTCCCCTGATGTAACAGTGTGTGTGGTAGTGCTGGTGTATGGCTATCTTCTCTTTCTCCCCTGATGTAACAGTGTGTGTGTGGTAGTGCTGGTGTATGGCTCTCCCCTCTCACTCCCCTAATGTAACAGTGTGTGTGGTAGTGCTGGTGTATGGCTCTCTCCTCTCACTCCCCTGATGTAACAGTGTGTGTGGTAGTGCTGGTGTATGATGGCCCTCTCCTCTCAGTCCCCTGATTTAACAGTGTGTGTGGTAGTGCTGGTGTATGGCTCTCTCCTCTCACTCCCCTGATGTAACAGTGTGTGTGGTAGTGCTGGTGTATGATGGCCCTCTCCTCTCAGTCCCCTGATTTAACAGTGTGTGTGGTAGTGCTGGTGTATGGCTCTCTCCTTTCACTCCCCTGATGTAACAGTGTGTGTGGTAGTGCTAGTGTATGGCTCTCTCCTCTCACTTCCCTGATGTAACAGTGTGTGTCGTAGTGCTAGTATATGGCTCTCTCCTCTCACTCCCCTGATGTAACAGTGTGTGTGGTAGTGCTGGTGTATGGCTCTCTCCTCTCTATCCCCTGATGTAACAGTGTATGTGGTAGTCCTAGTGCATGGCTCTCTCCTCTCACTCCCCTGATGTAACAGTGTGTGTGGTAGTGCTGGTGTATGGCTCTCTCCTCTCTCTCCCCTGATGTAACAGTGTGTGTGGTAGTGCTAGTGTACGGCTCTCTCCTCTCACTCCCCTGATGTAACAGTGTGTGTGGTAGTGCTAGTGTATGGCTCTCTCCTCTCACTCCCCTGATGTAACAGTCTGTATGGTAGTGCTAGTGTATGGCTCTCTCCTCTTTCTCCCCTGATGTAACAGTGTGTCTGGTGGTGCTGGTGTATGGCTATCTCCTCTTTCTCCCCTGATGTAACAGTGTGTATGGTAGTGCTAGTGTATGGCTCGCTCCTCTTTCTCCCCTGATGTAACTGCGTGTGTGGTGGTGCTGGTGTATGGCTATCTGCTCTTACTCCCCTGCTGTAACAGTGTGTGTGGTAGTGCTGGTGTATGGCTATCTCCTCTTTCTCCCCTGATGTAACAGTGTGTGTGGTAGTGCTGGTGTATGGCTCTCCCCTCTCACTCCCCTAATGTATCAGTGTGTGTGGTAGTGCTGGTGTATGGCTCTCTCCTCTCACTCCCCTGATGTAACAGTGTGTGTGGTAGTGCTGGTGTATGATGGCCCTCTCCTCTCAGTCCCCTGATTTAACAGTGTGTGTCGAAGTGCTAGTATATGGCTCTCTCCTCTCACTCCCCTGATGTAACAGTGTGTGTCGTAATGCTAGTGTATGGCTCTCTCCTCTCACTCCCCTGATGTAACAGTGTGTGTCGTAGTGCTAGTATATGGCTCTCTCCTCTCACTCCCCTGATGTAACAGTGTGTGTGGTAGTGCTGGTGTATGGCTCTCTCCTCTCACTCCCCTGATGTAACAGTGTGTGTCGTAGTGCTAGTATATGGCTCTCTCCTCTCACTCCCCTGATGTAACAGTGTGTGTGGTAGTGCTAGTGTATGGCTCTCTCCTCTCACTCCCCTGATGTAACAGTGTGTGTCGTAGTGCTAGTATATGGCTCTCTCCTCTCACTCCCCTGATGTAACAGTGTGTGTGGTAGTGCTGGTGTATGGCTCTCTCCTCTCACTCCCCTGATGTAACAGTGTGTGTGGTAGTGCTGGTGTATGATGGCCCTCTCCTCTCAGTCCCCTGATTTAACAGTGTGTGTGGTAGTGCTGGTGTATGGCTCTCTCCTCTCACTCCCCTGATGTAACAGTGTGTGTGGTAGTGCTAGTGTATGGCTCTCTCCTGTCACTCCCCTGATGTAACAGTGTGTGTCGTAGTGCTAGTATATGGCTCTCTCCTCTCACTCCCCTGATGTAACAGTGTGTGTGGTAGTGCTGGTGTATGGCTCTCTCCTCTCACTCCCCTGATGTAACAGTGTATGTGGTAGTCCTAGTGCATGGCTCTCTCCTCTCACTCCCCTGATGTAACAGTGTGTGTGGTAGTGCTGGTGTATGGCTCTCTCCTCTCTCTCCCCTGATGTAACAGTGTGTGTGGTAGTGCTAGTGTACGGCTCTCTCCTCTCACTCCCCTGATGTAACAGTGTGTGTGGTAGTGCTAGTGTATGGCTCTCTCCTCTCACTCCCCTGATGTAACAGTGTGTATGGTAGTGCTAGTGTATGGCTATCTCCTCTTACTCCCCTGCTGTAACAGTGTGTGTGGTAGTGCTGGTGTATGGCTATCTCCTCTTTCTCCCCTGATGTAACAGTGTGTGTGGTAGTGGTGGTGTATGGCTATCTCCTCTTTCTCCCCTGATGTAACAGAGTGTGTGGTAGTGCTGGTGTATGGCTCTCCCCTCTCACTCCCCTAATGTATCAGTGTGTGTGGTAGTGCTGGTGTATGGCTCTCTCCTCTCACTCCCCTGATGTAACAGTGTGTGTGGTAGTGCTGGTGTATGATGGCCCTCTCCTCTCAGTCCCCTGATTTAACAGTGTGTGTCGAAGTGCTAGTATATGGCTCTCTCCTCTCACTCCCCTGATGTAACAGTGTGTGTCGTAGTGCTAGTGTATGGCTCTCTCCTCTCACTCCCCTGATGTAACAGTGTGTGTCGTAGTGCTAGTATATGGCTCTCTCCTCTCACTCCCCTGATGTAACAGTGTGTGTGGTAGTGCTGGTGTATGGCTCTCTCCTCTCACTCCCCTGATGTAACAGTGTGTGTCGTAGTGCTAGTATATGGCTCTCTCCTCTCACTCCCCTGATGTAACAGTGTGTGTGGTAGTGCTAGTGTATGGCTCTCTCCTCTCACTCCCCTGATGTAACAGTGTGTGTCGTAGTGCTAGTATATGGATCTCTCCTCTCACTCCCCTGATGTAACAGTGTGTGTGGTAGTGCTGGTGTATGGCTCTCTCCTCTCACTCCCCTGATGTAACAGTGTGTGTGGTAGTCCTAGTGCATGGCTCTCTCCTCTCACTGCCCTGATGTAACAGTGTGTGTGGTAGTGCTGGTGTATGGCTCTCTACTCTCTCTCCCCTGATGTAACAGTGTGTGTGGTAGTGCTAGTGTACGGCTCTCTCCTCTCACTCCCCTGATGTAACAGTGTGTGTGGTAGTGCTGGTGTATGGCTCGCTCCTCTCACTCCCCTGATGTAACAGTGTGTATGGTAGTGCTAGTGTATGGCTCTCTCCTCTTTCTCCCCTGATGTAACAGTGTGTCTGGTGGTGCTGGTGTATGGCTATCTCCTCTTTCTCCCCTGATGTAACAGTGTGTATGGTAGTGCTAGTGTATGGCTCTCTCCTCTTTCTCCCCTGAGGTAACTGCGTGTGTGGTGGTGCTGGTGTATGGCTATCTCCTCTTACTCCCCTGCTGTAACAGTGTGTGTGGTAGTGCTGGTGTATGGCTATCTCCTCTTTCTCCCCTGATGTAACAGTGTGTGTGGTAGTGCTGGTGTATGGCTCTCCCCTCTCACTCCCCTAATGTAACAGTGTGTGTGGTAGTGCTGGTGTATGGCTCTCTCCTCTCACTCCCCTAATGTAGCAGTGTGTGTGGTAGTGCTGGTGTATGATGGCCCTCTCCTCTCAGTCCCCTGATTTAACAGTGTGTGTGGTAGTGCTGGTGTATGGCTCTCTCCTCTCACTCCCCTGATGTAACAGTGTGTGGTAGTGCTGGTGTATGGCTCTCTCCTCTCACTCCCCTGATGTAACAGTGTGTGTCGTAGTGCTAGTATATGGCTCTCTCCTCTCACTCCCCTGATGTAACAGTGTGTGTGGTAGTGCTGGTGTATGGCTCTCTCCTCTCACTCCCCTGATGTAACAGTGTGTGTGGTAGTGCTGGTGTATGATGGCCCTCTCCTCTCAGTCCCCTGATTTAACAGTGTGTGTGGTAGTGCTGGTGTATGGCTCTCTCCTCTCACTCCCCTGATGTAACAGTGTGTGTGGTAGTGCTAGTGTATGGCTCTCTCCTGTCACTCCCCTGATGTAACAGTGTGTGTCGTAGTGCTAGTATATGGCTCTCTCCTCTCACTCCCCTGATGTAACAGTGTGTGTGGTAGTGCTGGTGTATGGCTCTCTCCTCTCACTCCCCTGATGTAACAGTGTATGTGGTAGTCCTAGTGCATGGCTCTCTCCTCTCACTCCCCTGATGTAACAGTGTGTGTGGTAGTGCTGGTGTATGGCTCTCTCCTCTCTCTCCCCTGATGTAACAGTGTGTGTGGTAGTGCTAGTGTACGGCTCTCTCCTCTCACTCCCCTGATGTAACAGTGTGTGTGGTAGTGCTAGTGTATGGCTCTCTCCTCTCACTCCCCTGATGTAACAGTGTGTATGGTAGTGCTAGTGTATGGCTCTCTCCTCTTTCTCCCCTGATGTAACAGTGTGTCTGGTGGTGCTGGTGTATGGCTATCTCCTCTTTCTCCCCTGATGTAACAGTGTGTATGGTAGTGCTAGTGTATGGCTCGCTCCTCTTTCTCCCCTGATGTAACTGCGTGTGTGGTGGTGCTGGTGTATGGCTATCTGCTCTTACTCCCCTGCTGTAACAGTGTGTGTGGTAGTGCTGGTGTATGGCTATCTCCTCTTTCTCCCCTGATGTAACAGAGTGTGTGGTAGTGCTGGTGTATGGCTCTCCCCTCTCACTCCCCTAATGTATCAGTGTGTGTGGTAGTGCTGGTGTATGGCTCTCTCCTCTCACTCCCCTGATGTAACAGTGTGTGTGGTAGTGCTGGTGTATGATGGCCCTCTCCTCTCAGTCCCCTGATTTAACAGTGTGTGTCGAAGTGCTAGTATATGGCTCTCTCCTCTCACTCCCCTGATGTAACAGTGTGTGTCGTAGTGCTAGTGTATGGCTCTCTCCTCTCACTCCCCTGATGTAACAGTGTGTGTCGTAGTGCTAGTATATGGCTCTCTCCTCTCACTCCCCTGATGTAACAGTGTGTGTGGTAGTGCTGGTGTATGGCTCTCTCCTCTCACTCCCCTGATGTAACAGTGTGTGTCGTAGTGCTAGTATATGGCTCTCTCCTCTCACTCCCCTGATGTAACAGTGTGTGTGGTAGTGCTAGTGTATGGCTCTCTCCTCTCACTCCCCTGATGTAACAGTGTGTGTCGTAGTGCTAGTATATGGATCTCTCCTCTCACTCCCCTGATGTAACAGTGTGTGTGGTAGTGCTGGTGTATGGCTCTCTCCTCTCACTCCCCTGATGTAACAGTGTGTGTGGTAGTCCTAGTGCATGGCTCTCTCCTCTCACTGCCCTGATGTAACAGTGTGTGTGGTAGTGCTGGTGTATGGCTCTCTACTCTCTCTCCCCTGATGTAACAGTGTGTGTGGTAGTGCTAGTGTACGGCTCTCTCCTCTCACTCCCCTGATGTAACAGTGTGTGTGGTAGTGCTGGTGTATGGCTCGCTCCTCTCACTCCCCTGATGTAACAGTGTGTATGGTAGTGCTAGTGTATGGCTCTCTCCTCTTTCTCCCCTGATGTAACAGTGTGTCTGGTGGTGCTGGTGTATGGCTATCTCCTCTTTCTCCCCTGATGTAACAGTGTGTATGGTAGTGCTAGTGTACGGCTCTCTCCTCTTTCTCCCCTGAGGTAACTGCGTGTGTGGTGGTGCTGGTGTATGGCTATCTCCTCTTACTCCCCTGCTGTAACAGTGTGTGTGGTAGTGCTGGTGTATGGCTATCTCCTCTTTCTCCCCTGATGTAACAGTGTGTGTGGTAGTGCTGGTGTATGGCTCTCCCCTCTCACTCCCCTAATGTAACAGTGTGTGTGGTAGTGCTGGTGTATGGCTCTCTCCTCTCACTCCCCTGATGTAGCAGTGTGTGTGGTAGTGCTGGTGTATGATGGCCCTCTCCTCTCAGTCCCCTGATTTAACAGTGTGTGTGGTAGTGCTGGTGTATGGCTCTCTCCTCTCACTCCCCTGATGTAACAGTGTGTGGTAGTGCTGGTGTATGGCTCTCTCCTCTCACTCCCCTGATGTAACAGTGTGTGTGGTAGTGCTAGTGTATGGCTCTCACCTCTCACTCCCCTGATGTAACAGTGTGTGTGGTAGTGCTGGTGTATGGCTCTCTCCTCTCACTCCCCTGATGTAACAGTGTGTGTGGTAGTGCTGGTGTATGGCTCTCTCCTCTCACTCCCCTGATGTAACAGTGTGTGTCGTAGTGCTAGTATATGGCTCTCTCCTCTCACTCCCCTGATGTAACAGTGTGTGTGGTAGTGCTGGTGTATGGCTCTCTCCTCTCGCTCCCCTGATGTAACGGTGTGTGTGGTAGTGCTGGTGTATGGCTCTCTCCTCTCACTCCCCTGATGTAACAGTGTGTGTGGTAGTGCTAGTGTATGGCTCTCTCCTCTCACTCCCCTGATGTAACAGTGTGTGTGGTAGTGCTGGTGTACAGCTCTCTCCTCTCACTCCCCTGATCTAACAGTGCGTGTGTGGTAGTGCTGGTGTATGGCTCTCTCCTCTCACTCCCCTGATGTAACAGTGTGTGTGGTAGTGCTGGTGTATGGCTCTCTCCTCTCACTCCCCTGATCTAACAGTGTGTGTGGTAGTGCTGGTGTATGGCTCTCACCTCTCACTCCCCTGATGTAAGAGTGTGTGTGGTAGTGCTGGTGTATGGCTCTCTCCTCTCACTCCCCTGATGTAACTGTGTGTCATAGTGCTAGTGTATGGCTCTCTCCTCTCACTCCCCTGATGTAACAGTGTGTGTGGTAGTGCTGGTGTATGGCTCTCTCCTCTCACTCCCCTGATGTAAGAGTGTGTTTGTGGTAGTGCTGGTGATTGGCTCTCTCCTCTCACTCCCCTGATCTAACACTGTGTGTGGTAGTGCTGGTGTATGACTCTGCACACACTCCCGTGATGTAAGAGTGTGTGTGGTAGTGCTGATGTTTGGCTCTCTCCTCTCACTCCGCTGTTGTAACTGTATGTCGTAGTGCTAGTGTATGGCTCTCTCCTCTCACTCCCCTGATGTAACAGTGCGTGTGGTAGTGCTGGTGAATGGCTCTCTCCTCTCACTCCCCTGATGTAACTGTGTGTGTGGTAGTGCTGGTGTATGGCTCTCACCTCTCACTCCCCTGATGTAACAGTGTGAGCGGTAGTGCTGGTGTATGGCTATCTTCTCTTTCTCCCCTGATGTAACAGTGTGTGTGGTAGTGCTGGTGTATGGCTCTCTCCTCTCGCTCCCCTGATGTAACAGTGTGTGTGGTAGTGCTGGTGTATGATGGCTCTCTCCTCTCAGTCCCCTGATTTAACAGTGTGTGTGGTAGTGCTGGTGTATGGCTCTCTCCTCTCACTCCCCTGATGTAACAGTGTGTGTGGTAGTGCTGGTGTATGGCTCTCTCCTCTCACTCCCCTGATGTAACAGTGTGTGTGGTAGTGGTGGTGTATGGCTCTCTCCTCTCACTCCCCTGATGTAACAGTGTGTGTGGTAGTGCTAGTATATGGCTCTCTCCTCTCACTCCCCTGATGTAACAGTGTGTGTGGTAGTGCTGGTGTATGGCTCTCTCCTCTCACTCCCCTGATGTAATACTGTGTGTGGTAGTGCTGGTGTATGGCTCTCTCCTCTCACTCCCCTGATGTAACAGTGTGTGTGGTAGTGCTGGTGCATGGCTCTCTCCTCTCACTCCCCTGATGTAACAGTGTGTGTCGTAGTGCTAGTATATGGCTCTCTCCTCTCACTCCCCTGATGTAACAGTGTGTGTGGTAGTCCTAGTGCATGGCTCTCTCCTCTCACTCCCCTGATGTAACAGTGTGTGTGGTAGTGCTGGTGTATGGTTCTCTCCTCTCTCTCCCCTGATGTAACAGTGTGTGTGGTAGTGCTAGTGTATGGCTCGCTCCTCTCACTCCCCTGATGTAACAGTGTGTGTGGTAGTGCTGGTGTATGGCTCTCTCCTCTCACTCCCCTGATGTAACAGTGTGTATGGTAGTGCTAGTGTATGGCCCTCTCCTCTTTCTCCCCTGATGTAACAGTGTGTGTGGTGGTGCTGGTGTATGGCTATCTCCTCTTTCTCCCCTGATGTAACAGTGTGTATGGTAGTGCTAGTGTATGGCTCTCTCCTCTTTCTCCCCTGATGTAACTGCGTGTGTGGTGGTGCTGGTGTATGGCTATCTTCTGTTTCTCCCCTGATGTAACAGTGTGTGTGGTAGTGCTGGTGTATGGCTATCTCCTCTTTCTCCCCTGATGTAACAGTGTGTGTGGTAGTGCTGGTGTATGGCTCTCCACTCTCTCTCCCCTAATGTAACAGTGTGTGTGGTAGTGCTGGTGTATGGCTCTCTCCTCTCACTCCCCTGATGTAACAGTGTGTGTGGTAGTGCTGGTGTATGATGGTCCTCTCCTCTCAGTCCCCTGATTTAACAGTGTGTGTGGTAGTGCTGGTGTATGGCCCTCTCCTCTCACTCCCCTGATGTAACAGTGTGTGTGGTAGTGCTGGTGTATGGCTCTCTCCTCTCACTCCCCTGATGTAACAGTGTGTGTGGTAGTGCTGGTGTATGGCTCTCTCCTCTCACTCCCCTGATGTAACAGTGTGTGTCGTAGTGCTAGTATATGGCTCTCTCCTCTCACTCCCCTGATGTAACAGTGTGTGTGGTAGTGCTAGTGTATGGCTCTCTCCTCTCACTCCCCTGATGGAACAGTGTGTGTGGTAGTGCTGGTGTATGGCTCTCTCCTCTCACTCCCCTGATGTAACAGTGTGTGTGGTAGTTCTAGTATATGGCTCTCTCCTCTCACTCCCCTGATGTAACAGTGTGTGAGGTAGTGCTGGTGTATGGCTCTCTCCTCTCACTCCCCTGATGTAACGGTGTGTGTGGTAGTGCTGGTGTATGGCTCACTCCTCTCACTCCCCTGATGTAGCAGTGTGTGGTAGTGTTAGTGAATGGCTCTCTGCTCTCACTCCCCTGATGTAACAGTGTGTGTGGTAGTGCTAGTGTATGGCTCTCTCCTCTCACTCCCCTGATGTAACAGTGTGTGTGGTAGTGCTGGTGTACAGCTCTCTCCTCTCACTCCCCTGATCTAATAGTGTGTGTGTGGTAGTGCTGCTGTATGGCTCTCTCCTCTCACTCCCCTGATGTAACAGTGTGTGTGGTAGTGCTGGTGTATGGCTCTCTCCTCTCACTCCCCTGATCTAACACTGTGTGTGGTAGTGCTGGTGTATGGCTCTCACCTCTCACTCCCCTGATGTAACAGTGTGTGTGGTAGTGCTGGTGTATGGCTCTCTCCTCTCACTCCCCTGATGTAAGAGTGTGTGTGTGGTAGTGCTGGTGTATGGCTCTCTCCTCTCGCTCCCCTGATCTAACACTGTGTGTTAGTGCTGGTGTATGACTCTGCCCACACTCTCCTGCTGTGAGAGTGTGTGTGGTAGTGCTGGTGTATGGCTCTCTCCTCTCATTCCGCTGTTGTAACTGTATGTCGTAGTGCTAGTGTATGGCTCTCTCCTCTCACTCCCCTGATGTAACTGTGTGTGTGGTAGTGCTGGTGTATGGCTCCCTCCTCTCACTCTCCTAATATAACTGTGTGTGTGGTAGTGCTGGTGTATGGCTCTCACCTCTCACTCCCCTGATGTAACAGTGTGTGTGGTAGTGCTGGTGGATGGCTCCCTCCTCTCACTCCCCTGATGTAACCGTGTGTGTGTTAGTGCTAGTGTATGGCTCTCTCCTTTCACTCCCCTGAGGTAAGAGTGTGTGTGGTAGTGCTAGTGTATGGCTCTCTCCTATCACTGCCATGATGTAATAGTGTGTGGTAGTGCTAGTGTATGGCTCTCTCCTCTCACTCCCCTGATGTAACAGTGTGTGTGGTAGTGCTGGTGTATGATTGCCCCCTCCTCTCAGTCCCCTGAACTAACAGTGTGTGTGGTAGTGCTGGTGTATGATTGCCCTCTCCTCTCAGTCTCCTGATATAACAGTGTGTGTAGTAGTGCTAGTGTATGGCTCCCTCCACTCACTCCCATGATGTAACAGTGTGTGTGGTAGTGCTAGTGTATTATGGCTCTCTCCTCTCACTCCCGCGATCTAAAAGTGTGTGTGGTAGTGCTAGTGTATGATGGCCCTCTACTCTCACTCCCCCGATCTAAATGTGTGTGTGGTAGTGCTAGTGTATGATGGCCCTCTCCTCTCACTCCCCTGATCTATAAGTGTGTGTGCTAGTGCTAGGGTATGTTGGCCCTCTCCTGTTACTCACCTGATGTAACAGTGTGTGTGGTAGGGCTAGCGTATGATGGCCCTCTCCTCTTACTCCCCTGATGTAACAGTGTGTGTGTTCTAGTGCTGGTGTATGGCTCTCTCCTCTCACTCCCCTGATGTAACAGTGTGTGTCGTAGTGCTAGTATATTGCTCTCTCCTCTCACTCCCCTGATGTAACAATGTGTGTGGTAGTGCTAGTGTATGGCTCTGTCCTCTCACTCCCCTGATCTAACACTGTGTGTGGTAGTGCTGGTGTATGACTCTGCCCACACTCCCCTGATGTAAGAGTGTGTGTGGTAGTGCTGGTGTATGGCTCTCTCCTCTCACTCCCCTGATGTAACTGTGTGTGTGGTAGTGCTGGTGTATGGCTCCCTCCTCTCACTCTCCTAATATAACTGTGTGTGGTAGTGCTGGTGTATGGCTCTCACCTCTCACTCCCCTGATGTAACAGTGTGTGTGGTAGTGCTGGTGGATGGTTCGCTCCTCTCACTCCCCTGATGTAACCGTGTGTGTGTGTTAGTGCTAGTGTATGGCTCTCTCCTCTCACTCCCCTGATGTAAGAGTGTGTGTGGTAGTGCTAGTTTATGGCTCTCTCCTATCACTGCCATGATGTAATAGTGTGTGGTAGTGCTAGTGTATGGCTCTCTCCTCTCACTCCCCTGATGTAACAGTGTGTGTGGTAGTGCTGGTGTATGATTGCCCCCTCCTCTCAGTCCCCTGAACTAACAGTGTGTGTGGTAGGGCTGGTGTATGATTGCCCTCTCCTCTCAGTCCCCTGATATAACAGTGTGTGTTGTAGTGCTAGTGTATGGCTCTATCCACTCACTCCCATGATCGAACAGTGTGTGTGGTAGTGCTAGTGTATTATGGCTCTCTCCTCTCACTCCCGCGATCTAAAAGTGTGTGTGGTAGTGCTAGTGTATAATGGCCCTCTACTCTCACTCCCCCGATCTAAAAGTGTGTGTGGTAGTGCTAGTGTATGATGGCCCTCTCCTCTCACTCCCCTGATCTATAAGTGTGTGTGCTAGTGCTAGGGTATGTTGGCCCTCTCCTGTTACTCACCTGATGTAACAGTGTGTGTCGTAGTGCTAGTATATGGCTCTCTCCTCTCACTCCCCTGATGTAACAGTGTGTGTGGTAGTGCTAGTGTGTGGCTCTCTCGTCTCACTCCCCTGATGTAACAGTGTCTGTGGTAGTGCTGGTGTATGGCTCTCTCCTCTCACTCCCCTGATGTAACAGTGTGTGTGGTAGTGCTAGTGTATGGCTCTCTCCTCTCACTCCCCTGATGTAACATTTTGTGTGGTGGTGCTGGTGTATGGCTATCTCCTCTTTCTCCCCTGATGTAACAGTGTGTATGGTAGTGCTAGTGTATGGCTCTCTCCTCTCACTCCCCTGATGTAACAGTGTGTGTGGTGGTGCTGGTGTATGGCTAATCTCCTCTTTCTCCCCTGATGTAACAGTGTGTGTGGTGGTGCTGGTGTATGGCTCTCTCCTCTCACTCCCCTGATGTAACAGTGTGTATGGTAGTGCTAGTGTATGGCTCTCTCCTCTTTCTCCCCTGATGTAACAGTGCGTGTGGTGGTGCTGGTGTATGGCTATCTCCTCTTTCTCCCTTGATGTAACAGTGTGTATGGTAGTGCTAGTGTATGGCTCTCTCCTCTTTCTCCCCTGATGTAAGAGTGTGTGTGGTGGTGCTGGTGTATGGCTATCTCCTCTTTCTCCCCTGATATAACAGTGTGTGTGGTAGTGCTGGTGTACTGCTATCTCCTCTTTCTCCCCTGATGTAACAGTGTGTGTGGTAGTGCTGGTGTATGGCTCTCCCCTCTCACTCCCCTAATGTAACAGTGTGTGTGGTAGTGCTGGTGTATGGCTCTCTCCTCTCACTCCCCTGATGTAACAGTGTGTGTGGTAGTGCTGGTGTATGATGGCCCTCTCCTCTCAGTCCCCTGATTTAACAGTGTGTGTGGTAGTGCTGGTGTATGGCTCTCTCCTCTCACTCCCCTGATGTAACAGTGTGTGTGGTAGTGCTGGTGTATGGCTCTCTCCTCTCACTCCCCTGATGTAACAGTGTGTGTGGTAGTGCTAGTGTATGGCTCTCACCTCTCACTCCCCTGATGTAACAGTGTGTGTGGTAGTGCTGGTGTATGGCTCTCTCCTCTCACTCCCCTGATGTAACAGTGTGTGTGGTAGTGCTAGTATATGGCTCTGTCCTCTCACTCCCCTGATGTAACAGTGTGTGTGGTAGTGCTGGTGTATGGCTCTCTCCTCTCACTCCCCTGATGTAACGGTGTGTGTGGTAGTGCTGGTGTATGGCTCTCTCCTCTCAGTCCCCTGATGTAACAGTGTGTGTGGTAGTGCTAGTGTATGGCTCTCTCCTCTCACTCCCCTGATGTAACAGTGTGTGTGGTAGTGCTGGTGTACAGCTCTCTCCTCTCACTCCCCTGATGTAACAGTGTGTGTGGTAGTGCTGGTGTATGGCTCTCTCCTCTCACTCCCCTGATCTAACAGTGTGTGTGGTAGTGCTGGTGTATGGCTCTCACCTCTCACTCCCCTGATGTAAGAGTGTGTGTGGTAGTGCTGGTGTATGGCTCTCTCCTCTCACTCCCCTGATGTAACTGTGTGTCATAGTGCTAGTGTATGGCTCTCTCCTCTCACTCCCCTGATGTAACAGAGTGTGTGGTAGTGCTGGTGTATGGCTCTCTCCTCTCACTCCCCTGATGTAAGAGTGTGTTTGTGGTAGTGCTGGTGTATGGCTCTCTCCTCTCACTCCCCTGATGTAACTGTGTGTCATAGTGCTAGTGTATGGCTCTCTCCTCTCACTCCCCTGATGTAACAGTGTGTGTGGTAGTGCTGGTGTATGGCTCTCTCTTCTCACTCCCCTGATGTAAGAGTGTGTTTGTGGTAGTGCTGGTGTATGGCTCTCTCCTCTCACTCCCCTGATCTAACACTGTGTGTGGTAGTGCTGGTGTATGACTCTGCCCACACTCCCGTGATGTAAGAGTGTGTGTGGTAGTGCTGATGTATGGCTCTCTCCTCTCACTCCGCTGTTGTAACTGTATGTCGTAGTGCTAGTGTATGGCTCTCTCCTCTCACTCCCCTGATGTAACAGTCTGTGTGGTAGTGCTGGTGAATGGCTCTCTCCTCTCACTCCCCTGATGTAACTGTGTGTGTGGTAGTGCTGGTGTATGGCTCTCACCTCTCACTCCCCTGATGTAACAGTGTGAGTGGTAGTGCTGGTGTATGGCTCTCCCCTCTCACTCCCCTAATGTAACAGTGTGTGTGGTAGTGCTGGTGTATGGCTCTCTCCTCTCGCTCCCCTGATGTAACAGTGTGTGTGGTAGTGCT
Source organism: Tenodera sinensis (assembly GCA_030765045.1). Classification (NCBI taxonomy): domain Eukaryota; kingdom Metazoa; phylum Arthropoda; class Insecta; order Mantodea; family Mantidae; genus Tenodera; species Tenodera sinensis. The sequence continues at coordinate 3,324,126 of CM060964.1, forward strand.
GGTGTATGATGGCTCTCTCCTCTCAGTCCCCTGATTTAACAGTGTGTGTGGTAGTGCTGGTGTATGGCTCTCTCCTCTCACTCCCCTGATCTAACAGTGTGTGTGGTAGTGCTGGTGTATGGCTCTCCCCTCTCACTCCCCTAATGTAACAGTGTGTGTGGTAGTGCTGGTGTATGGCTCTCTCCTCTCGCTCCCCTGATGTAACAGTGTGTGTGGTAGTGCTGGTGTATGATGGCTCTCTCCTCTCAGTCCCCTGATTTAACAGTGTGTGTGGTAGTGCTGGTGTATGGCTCTCTCCTCTCACTCCCCTGATCTAACAGTGTGTGTGGTAGTGCTGGTGTATGGCTCTCTCCTCTCACTCCCCTGATGTATCAGTGTGTGTGGTAGTGGTGGTGTATGGCTCTCTCCTCTCACTCCCCTGATGTAACAGTGTGTGTGGTAGTGCTAGTATATGGCTCTCTCCTCTCACTCCCCTGATGTAACAGTGTGTGTGGTAGTGCTGGTGTATGGCTCTCTCCTCTCACTCCCCTGATGTAATACTGTGTGTGGTAGTGCTGGTGTATGGCTCTCTCCTCTCACTCCCCTGATGTAACAGTGTGTGTGGTAGTCCTAGTGCATGGCTCTCTCCTCTCACTCCCCTGATGTAACAGTGTGTGTGGTAGTACTGGTGTATGGCTCTCTCCTCTCTCTCCCCTGATGTAACAGTGTGTGTGGTAGTGCTAGTGTATGGCTCTCTGCTCTCACTCCCCTGATGTAACAGTGTGTGTGGTAGTGCTGGTGTATGGCTCTCTCCTCTCACTCCCCTGATGTAACAGTGTGTATGGTAGTGCTAGTGTATGGCTCTCTCCTCTTTCTCCCCTGATGTAACAGTGTGTGTGGTGGTGCTGGTGTATGGCTATCTCCTCTTTCTCCCCTGATGTAACAGTGTGTATGGTAGTGCTAGTGTATGGCTCTCTCCTCTTTCTCCCCTGATGTAACTGCGTGTGTGGTGGTGCTGGTGTATGGCTATATCCTCTTTCTCCCCTGATGTAACAGTGTGTGTGGTAGTGCTGGTGTATGGCTATCTCCTCTTTCTCCCCTGATGTAACAGTGTGTGTGGTAGTGCTGGTGTATGGCTCTCCACTCTCACTCCCCTAATGTAACAGTGTGTGTGGTAGTGCTGGTGTATGGCTCTCTCCTCTCACTCCCCTGATGTAACAGTGTGTGTGGTAGTGCTGGTGTATGATGGCCCTCTCCTCTCAGTCCCCTGATTTAACAGTGTGTGTGGTAGTGCTGGTGTATGGCTCTCTCCTCTCACTCCCCTGATGTAACAGTGTGTGTGGTAGTGCTGGTGTATGGCTCTCTCCTCTCACTCCCCTGATGTAACAGTGTGTGTGGTAGTGCTGGTGTATGGCTCTCTCATCTCACTCCCCTGATGTAACAGTGTGTGTCGTAGTGCTAGTATATGGCTCTCTCCTCTCACTCCCCTGATGTAACAGTGTGTGTGGTAGTGCTAGTGTATGGCTCTCTCCTCTCACTCCCCTGATGTAACAGTGTGTGTGGTAGTGCTGGTGTATGATGGCCCTCTCCTCTCAGTCCCCTGATTTAACAGTGTGTGTGGTAGTGCTGGTGTATGGCTCTCTCCTCTCACTCCCCTGATGTAACAGTGTGTGTGGTAGTGCTGGTGTATGGCTCTCTCCTCTCACTCCCTTGATGTAACAGTGTGTGTGGTAGTGCTAGTGTATGGCTCTCACCTCTCACTCCCCTGATGTAACAGTGTGTGTGGTAGTGCTGGTGTATGGCTCTCTCCTCTCACTCCCCTGATGTAACAGTGTGTGTGGTAGTGCTGGTGTATGGCTCTCTTCTCTCACTCCCCTGATGTAACAGTGTGTGTTGTAGTGCTAGTATATGGCTCTGTCCTCTCACTCCCCTGATGTAACAGTGTGTGTGGTAGTGCTGGTGTATGGCTCTCTCCTCTCACTCCCCTGATGTAACGGTGTGTGTGGTAGTGCTGGTGTATTGCTCTCTCCTCTCACTCCCCTGATGTAACAGTGTGTGTGGTAGTGCTAGTGTATGGCTCTCTCCTCTCACTCCCCTGATGTAACTGTGTGTCATAGTGCTAGTGTATGGCTCTCTCCTCTCACTCCCCTGATGTAACAGTGTGTGTGGTAGTGCTGGTGTATGGCTCTCTCCTCTCACTCCCCTGATCTAACACTGTGTGTGGTAGTGCTGGTGTATGACTCTGCCCACACTCCCGTGATGTAAGAGTGTGTGTGGTAGTGCTGATGTATGGCTCTCTCCTCTCACTCCGCTGTTGTAACTGTATGTCGTAGTGCTAGTGTATGGCTCTCTCCTCTCACTCTCCTGATGTAACAGTGTGTGTGGTAGTGCTGGTGAATGGCTCTCTCCTCTCACTCCCCTGATGTAACTGTGTGTGTGGTAGTGCTGGTGTATGGCTCTCACCTCTCACTCCCCTGATGTAACAGTGTGAGTGGTAGTGCTGGTGTATGGCTATCTTCTCTTTCTCCCCTGATGTAACAGTGTGTGTGGTAGTGCTGGTGTATGGCTCTCCCCTCTCACTCCCCTAATGTAACAGTGTGTGTGGTAGTGCTGGTGTATGGCTCTCTCCTCTCGCTCCCCTGATGTAACAGTGTGTGTGGTAGTGCTGGTGTATGATGGCTCTCTCCTCTCAGTCCCCTGATTTAACAGTGTGTGTGGTAGTGCTGGTGTATGGCTCTCTCCTCTCACTCCCCTGATGTAACATTGTGTGTGGTAGTGCTGGTGTATGGCTCTCTCCTCTCACTCCCCTGATGTAATACTGTGTGTGGTAGTGCTGGTGTATGGCTCTCTCCTCTAACTCCCCTGATGTAACAGTGTGTGTGGTAGTCCTAGTGCATGGCTCTCTCCTCTCACTCCCCTGATGTAACAGTGTGTGTGGTAGTGCTGGTGTATGGCTCTCTCCTCTCTCTCCCCTGATGTAACAGTGTGTGTGGTAGTGCTAGTGTATGGCTCTCTCCTCTCACTCCCCTGATGTAACAGTGTGTGTGGTAGTGCTGGTGTATGGCTCTCTCCTCTCACTCCCCTGATGTAACAGTGTGTATGGTAGTGCTAGTGTATGGCTATCTCCTCTTTCTCCCCTGATGTAACAGTGTGTATGGTAGTGCTAGTGTATGGCTCTCTCCTCTTTCTCCCCTGATGTAACTGCGTGTGTGGTGGTGCTGGTGTATGGCTATCTCCTCTTTCTCCCCTGATGTAACAGTGTGTGTGGTAGTGCTGGTGTATGGCTATCTCCTCTTTCTCCCCTGATGTAACTGTGTGTGTGGTAGTGCTGGTGTATGATGGCCCTCTCCTCTCAGTCCCCTGATTTAACAGTGTGTGTGGTAGTGCTGGTGTATGGCTCTCTCCTCTCACTCCCCTGATGTAACAGTGTGTGTGGTAGTGCTGGTGTATGGCTCTCTCCTCTCACTCCCCTGATGTAACAGTGTGTGTGGTAGTGCTGGTGTATGGCTCTCTCCTCTCACTCCCCTGATGTAACAGTGTGTGTCGTAGTGCTAGTATATGGCTCTCTCCTCTCACTCCCCTGATGTAACAGTGTGTGTGGTAGTGCTAGTGTATGGCTCTCTCCTCTCACTCCCCTGATGTAACTGTGTGTGGTAGTGCTGGTGTATGGCTCTCTCCTCTCACTCCCCTGATGTAACAGTGTGTGTGGTAGTGCCAGTATATGGCTCTCTCCTCTCACTCCCCTGATGTAACAGTGTGTGAGGTAGTGCTGGTGAATGGCTCTCTCCTCTCACTCCCCTGATGTAACGGTGTGTGTGGTAGTGCTGGTGTATGGCTCCCTCCTCTCACTCCCCTGATGTAGCAGTGTGTGTGGTAGTGCTAGTGAATGGCTCTCTGCTCTCACTCCCCTGATGTAACAGTGTGTGTGGTAGTGCTAGTGTATGGCTCTCTCCTCTCACTCCCCTGATGTAACAGTGTGTGTGGTAGTGCTGGTGTACAGCTCTCTCCTCTCACTCCCCTGATCTAATAGTGTGTGTGTGGTAGTGCTGGTGTATGGCTCTCTCCTCTCACTCCCCTGATGTAACAGTGTGTGTGGTAGTGCTGGTGTATGGCTCTCTCCTCTCACTCCCCTGATCTAACAGTGTGTGTGGTAGTGCTGGTGTATGGCTCTCACCTCTCACTCCCCTGATGTAACAGTGTGTGTGGTAGTGCTGGTGTATGGCTCTCTCCTCTCACTCCCCTGATGTAAGAGTGTGTGTGTGGTAGTGCTGGTGTATGGCTCTCTCCTCTCGCTCCCCTGATCTAACACTGTGTGGTAGTGCTGGTGTATGACTCTGCCCACACTCCCCTGCTGTAAGAGTGTGTGTGGTAGTGCTGGTGTATGGCTCTCTCCACTCACTCCGCTGTTGTAACTGTATGTCGTAGTGCTAGTGTATGGCTCTCTCCTCTCACTACCCTGATGTAACTGTGTGTGTGGTAGTGCTGGTGTATGGCTCCCTCCTCTCACTCTGCTAATATAACTGTGTGTGTGGTAGTGCTGGTGCATGGCTCTCACCCCTCACTCCCCTGATGTAACAGTGTTTGTGGTAGTGCTGGTGGATGACTCCCTCCTCTCACTCCCCTTTGTAACCGTGTGTGCGTGTTAGTGCTAGTGTATGGCTCTCTCCTCTCACTCCCCTGATGTAAGAGTGTGTGTGGTAGTGCTAGTGTATGGCTCTCTCCTATCACTGCCATGATGTAATAGTGTGTGGTAGTGCTAGTGTAGGGCTCTCTCCTCTCACTCCCCTGATGTAGCAGTGTGTGTGGTAGTGCTGGTGTATGATTGCCCCCTCCTCTCAGTCCCCTGAAGTAACAGTGTGTGTGGTAGTGCTGGTGTATGATTGCCCTCTCCTCTCAGTCCCCTGATATAACAGTGCGTGTAGTAGTGCTAGTGTATGGCTCTCTCCACTCACTCCCATGATGTAACAGTGTGTATGGTAGTGCTAGTGTATTATGGCTCTCTCCTCTCACTACCGCGATCTAAAAGTGTGTGTGGTAGTGCTAGTGTATGATGGCCCTCTACTCTCACTCCCCTGATCTATAAGTGTGTGTGCTAGTGCTAGGGTATGTTGGCCCTCTCCTGTTACTCACCTGATGTAACAGTGTGTGTGGTAGGGCTAGCGTATGATGGCCCTCTCCTCTTACTCCCCTGATGTAACAGTGTGTGTGGTAGTGCTGGTGTATGGCTCTCTCCTCTCACTCCCCTGATGTAACAGTGTGTGTCGTAGTGCTAGTATATGGCTCTCTCCTCTCACTCCCCTGATGTAACAATGTGTGTGGTAGTGCTAGTGTATGGCTCTGTCCTCTCACTCCCCTGATGTAACAGTGTATGTGGTAGTGCTGGTGTATGGCTCTCTGCTCTTACTCCCCTGATGTAACAGTGTGTGTGGTAGTGCTGGTGTATGATGGCCCTCTCCTCTCGCTCCCCTGATGTAACGGTGTGTGTGGTAGTGCTGGTGTATGGCTCTCTCCTCTCACTCCCCTGATGTAACAGTGTGTGTGGTAGTGCTAGTGTCAGGCTCTCTGCTCTCAGTCCCCTGATGTAACAGTGTTTGTGGTAGTGCTAGTGTATGGCTCTCTCCTCTCACTCCCCTGATGTAACAGTGTGAGTGGTAGTGCTGGTGTACAGCTCTCTCCTCTCACTCCCCTGATCTAACAGTGTGTGTGTGGTAGTTGTGGTGTATGGCTCTCTCCTCTCATTCCCCTGATGTAACAGTGTGTGTGGTAGTGCTGGTGTATGGCTCTCTCCTCTCACTCCCCTTATCTAACAGTGTGTGTGGTAGTGCTGGTGTATGGCTCTCACCCCTCACTCTCCTGATGTAAGAGTGTGTGTGGTAGTGTTGGTGTATGGCTCTCTCCTCTCACTCCCCTGATGTAACAGTGTGTGTGGTAGTGCTGGTGTATGGCTCTCTCCTCTCACTCCCCTGATGTAAGAGTGTGTGTGTGGTAGTGCTGGTGTATGGCTCTCTCCTCTCGCTCCCCTGATCTAACACTGTGTGTGGTAGTGCTGGTGTATGACTCTGCCCACACTCCCCTGATGTAAGAGTGTGTGTGGTAGTGCTGGTTTATGGCTCTCTCCTCTCACTCCGATGTTGTAACTGTATGTCGTAGTGCTAGTGTATGGCTCTCTCCTCTCACTCCCCTGATGTAACTGTGTGTGTGGTAGTGCTGGTGTATGGCTCCCTCCTCTCACTCTCGTAATATAACTGTGTGTGTGGTAGTGCTGGTGTATGGCTTTCACCTCTCACTCCCCTGATGTAACAGTGTGTGCGGTAGTGCTGGTGGATGGCTCCCTTCTCTCACTCCCCTGATGTAACCGTGTGTGTGTGTTAGTGCTAGTGTATGGCTCTCTCCTCTCACTCCCCTGATGTAAGTGTGTGTGTGGTAGTGCTAGTGTATGGCTCTCTCCTACACCTGCCATGATGTAATAGTGTGTGGTAGTGCTAGTGTATGGCTCTCTCCTCTCACTCCCCTGATGTAACAGTGTGTGTGGTAGTGCTGGTGTATTATTGCCCCCTCCTCTCAGTCCCCTGAAGAAACAGTGTGTGTGGTAGGGCTGGTGTATGATTGCCCTCTCCTCTCAGTCCCCTGATATAACAGTGTGTGTAGTAGTGCTAGTGTATGGCTCTCTCCACTCACTCCCATGATGTAACAGTGTGTGTGGTAGTGCTAGTGTATTATGGCTCTCTCCTCTCACTCCCGCGATCTAAAAGTGCGTGTGGTAGTGCTAGTGTATGATGGCCCTCTACTCTCACTCCCCCGATCTAAAAGTGTGTGTGGTAGTGCTAGTGTATGATGGCCCTCTCCTCTCACTCCCCTGATCTATAAGTGTGTGTGCTAGTGCTAGGGTATGTTGGCCCTCTCCTGTTACTCACCTGATGTAACAGTGTGTGTGGTAGTGCTAGTGTATGATGGCCCTCTCCTCTCACTCCCCCGATCTATAAGTGTGTGTGCTAGTGCTAGGGAATGTTGGCCCTCTCCTGTTACTCACCTGATGTAACAGTGTGTGTGGTAGGGCTAGCGTATGATGGCCCTCTCCTCTTACTCCCCTGATGTAACAGTGTGTGTGGTAGTGCTAGCGTATGGCTCTCTCATCTCACTCCCCCGATGTAACAGTGTGTGTGGTAGTGCTAGTGTATGGCTCTCTCCTCTCACTCCCCTGATGTAACAGTGTGTATGGTAGTGCTAGTGTATGGCTCTCTCCTCTTTCTCCCCTGATGTAGCAGTGTGTGTGGCGGTGCTGGTGTATGGCTATCTCCTCTTTCTCCCCTGATGTAACAGTGTGTGTGGTAGTGCTGGTGTATGGCTATCTCCTCTTTCTCCCCTGATGTAACAGTGTGTGTGGTAGTGCTGGTGTATGGTTCTCCCCTCTCACTCCCCTAATGTAACAGTGTGTGTGGTAGTGCTGGTGTATGGCTCTCTCCTCTCACTCCCTTGATGTAACAGTGTGTGTGGTAGTGCTGGTGTATGTTGGCCCTCTCCTCTCAGTCCCCTGATTTAACAGTGTGTGTGGTAGTGCTGGTGTACGGCTCTCTCCTCTCACTCCCCTGATGTAACGGTGTGTGTGGTAGTGCTGGTGTATGGCTCCCTCTTCTCACTCCCCTGATGTAGCAGTGTGTGTGGTAGTGCTAGTGAATGGCTCTCTGCTCTCACTCCCCTGATGTAACAGTGTGTGTGGTAGTGCTAGTGTATGGCTCTCTCCTCTCACTCCCCTGATGTAACAGTGTGTGTGGTAGTGCTGGTGTACAGCTCTTTCCTCTCACTCCCCTGATCTAATAGTGTGTGTGTGGTAGTGCTGGTGTATGGCTCTCTCCTCTCACTCCCCTGATGTAACAGTGTGTGTGGTAGTGCTGATGTATGGCTCTCTCCTCTCACTCCCCTGATCTAACAGTGTGTGTGGTAGTGCTGGTGTATGGCTCTCACCTCTCACTCCCCTGATGTAACAGTGTGTGTGGTAGTGCTGGTGTATGGCTCTCTCCTCTCACTCCCCTGATGTAAGAGTGTGTGTGTGGTAGTGCTGGTGTATGGCTCTCTCCTCTCGCTCCCCTGATCTAACACTGTGTGGTAGTGCTGGCGTATGACTCTGCCCACACTCCCCTGCTGTAAGAGTGTGTGTGGTAGTGCTGGTGTATGGCTCTCTCCTCTCACTCCGCTGTTGTAACTGTATGTCGTAGTGCTAGTGTATGGCTCTCTCCTCTCACTCCCCTGATGTAACTGTGTGTGTGGTAGTGCTGGTGTATGGCTCCCTCCTCTCACTCTGCTAATATAACTGTGTGTGTGGTAGTGCTGGTGCATGGCTCTCACCTCTCACTCCCCTGATGTAACAGTGTTTGTGGTAGTGCTGGTGGATGGCTCCCTCCTCTCACTCCCCTGATGTAACCGTGTGTGTGTGTTAGTGCTAGTGTATGGCTCTCTCCTCTCACTCCCCTGATGTAAGAGTGTGTGTGGTAGTGCTAGTGTATGGCTCTCTCCTATCACTGCCATGATGTAATAGTGTGTTTTAGTGCTAGTGTATGGCTCTCTCCTCTCACTCCCCTGATGTAACAGTGTGTGTGGTAGTGCTGGTGTATGATTGCCCCCTCCTCTCAGTCCCCTGAACTAACAGTGTGTGTGGTAGTGCTGGTGTATGATTGCCCTCTCCTCTTAGTCCCCTGATATAACAGTGTGTGTAGTAGTGCTAGTGTATGGCTCTCTCCACTCACTCCCATGATGTAACAGTGTGTATGGTAGTGCTAGTGTATTATGGCTCTCTCCTCTCACTACCGCGATCTAAAAGTTTGTGTGGTAGTGCTAGTGTATGATGGCCCTCTACTCTCACTCCCCTGATCTATAAGTGTGTGTGCTAGTGCTAGGGTATGTTGGCCCTCTGCTGTTACTCACCTGATGTAACAGTGTGTGTGGTAGGGCTAGCGTATGATGGCCCTCTCCTCTTACTCCCCTGATGTAACAGTGTGTGTGGTAGTGCTGGTGTATGGCTCTCTCCTCTCACTCCCCTGATGTAACAGTGTGTGTCGTAGTGCTAGTATATGGCTCTCTCCTCTCACTCCCCTGATGTAACAATGTGTGTGGTAGTGCTAGTGTATGGCTCTGTCCTCTCACTCCCCTGATGTAACAGTGTATGTGGTAGTGCTGGTGTATGGCTCTCTGCTCTTACTCCCCTGATGTAACAGTGTGTGTGGTAGTGCTGGTGTATGATGGCCCTCTCCTCTCACTCCCCTGATGTAACGGTGTGTGTGGTAGTGCTGGTGTATGGCTCTCTCCTCTCACTCCCCTGATGTAACAGTGTGTGTGGTAGTGCTAGTGTATGGCTCTCTGCTCTCACTCCCCAGATGTAACAGTGTGAGTGGTAGTGCTAGTGTCAGGCTCTCTGCTCTCACTCCCCTGATGTAACAGTGTTTGTGGTAGTGCTAGTGTATGGCTCTCTCCTCTCACTCCCCTGATGTAACAGTGTGAGTGGTAGTGCTGGTGTACAGCTCTCTCCTCTCACTCCCCTGATCTAACAGTGTGTGTGTGGTAGTGCTGGTGTATGGCTCTCTCCTCTCATTCCCCTGATGTAACAGTGTGTGTGGTAGTGCTGGTGTATGGCTCTCTCCTCTCACTCCCCTGATCTAACAGTGTGTGTGGTAGTGCTGGTGTATGGCTCTCACCCCTCACTCTCCTGATGTAAGAGTGTGTGTGGTAGTGTTGGTGTATGGCTCTCTCCTCTCACTCCCCTGATGTAACAGTGTGTGTGGTAGTGCTGGTGTATGGCTCTCTCCTCTCACTCCCCTGATGTAAGAGTGTGTGTGTGGTAGTGCTGGTGTATGGCTCTCTCCTCTCGCTCCCCTGATCTAACACTGTGTGTGGTAGTGCTGGTGTATGACTCTGCCCACACTCCCCTGATGTAAGAGTGTGTGTGGTAGTGCTGGTGTATGTTTCTCTCCTCTCACTCCGCTGTTGTAACTGTATGTCGTAGTGCTAGTGTATGGCTCTCTCCTCTCACTCCCCTGATGTAACTGTGTGTGTGGTAGTGCTGGTGTATGGCTCCCTCCTCTCACTGTCCTAATATAACTGTGTGTGTGGTAGTGCTGGTGTATGGCTTTCACCTCTCACTCCCCTGATGTAACAGTGTGTGCGGTAGTGCTGGTGGATGGCTCCCTTCTCTCACTCCCCTGATGTAACCGTGTGTGTGTGTTAGTGCTAGTGTATGGCTCTCTCCTCTCACTCCCCTGATGTAAGTGTGTGTGTGGTAGTGCTAGTGTATGGCTCTCTCCTATCACTCCCATGATGTAATAGTGTGTGGTAGTGCTAGTGTATGGCTCTCTCCTCTCACTCCCCTGATGTAACAGTGTGTGTGGTAGTGCTGGTGTATTATTGCCCCCTCCTCTCAGTCCCCTGAACTAACTGTGTGTGGTAGGGCTGGTGTATGATTGCCCTCTCCTCTCAGTCCCCTGATATAACAGTGTGTGTAGTAGTGCTAGTGTATGGCTCTCTCCACTCACTCCCATGATGTAACAGTGTGTGTGGTAGTGCTAGTGTATTATGGCTCTCTCCTCTCAGTCCCGCGATCTAAAAGTGTTTGTGGTAGTGCTAGTGTATGATGGCCCTCTACTCTCACTCCCCCGATCTAAAAGTGTGTGTGGTAGTGCTAGTGTATGATGGCCCTCTCCTCTCACTCCCCTGATCTATAAGTGTGTGTGCTAGTGCTAGGGTATGTTGGCCCTCTCCTGTTACTCACCTGATGTAACAGTGTGTGTGGTAGTGCTAGTGTATGATGGCCCTCTCCTCTCACTCCCCCGATCTATAAGTGTGTGTGCTAGTGCTAGGGTATGTTGGCCCTCTCCTGTTACTCACCTGATGTAACAGTGTGTGTGGTAGGGCTAGCGTATGATGGCCCTCTCCTCTTACTCCCCTGATGTAACAGTGTGTGTGGTAGTGCTAGCGTATGGCTCTCTCATCTCACTCCCCCGATGTAACAGTGTGTGTGGTAGTGCTAGTGTATGGCTCTCTCCTCTCACTCCCCTGATGTAACAGTGTGTATGGTAGTGCTAGTGTATGGCTCTCTCCTCTGTCTCCCCTGATGTAGCAGTGTGTGTGGCGGTGCTGGTGTATGGCTATCTCCTCTTTCTCCCCTGATGTAACAGTGTGTGTGGTAGTGCTGGTGTATGGCTATCTCCTCTTTCTCCCCTGATGTAACAGTGTGTGTGGTAGTGCTGGTGTATGGCTCTCTCCTCTCACTCCCTTGATGTAACAGTGTGTGTGGTAGTGCTGGTGTATGATGGCCCTCTCCTCTCAATCCCCTGATTTAACAGTGTGTTTGGTAGTGCTGGTGTACGGCTCTCTCCTCTCACTCCCCTGATGTAACGGTGTGTGTGGTAGTGCTGGTGTATGGCTCCCTCCTCTCACTCCCCTGATGTAGCAGTGTGTGTGGTAGTGCTAGTGAATGGCTCTCTGCTCTCACTCCCCTGATGTAACAGTGTGTGTGGTAGTGCTAGTGTATGGCTCTCTCCTCTCACTCCCCTGATGTAACAGTGTGTGTGGTAGTGCTGGTGTACAGCTCTTTCCTCTCACTCCCCTGATCTAATAGTGTGTGTGTGGTAGTGCTGGTGTATGGCTCTCTCCTCTCACTCCCCTGATGTAACAGTGTGTGTGGTAGTGCTGGTGTATGGCTCTCTCCTCTCACTCCCCTGATCTAACAGTGTGTGTGGTAGTGCTGGTGTATGGCTCTCACCTCTCACTCCCCTGATGTAACAGTGTGTGTGGTAGTGCTGTGTATGGCTCTCTCCTCTCACTCCCCTGATGTAAGAGTGTGTGTGTGGTAGTGCTGGTGTATGGCTCTCTCCTCTCGCTCCCCTGATCTAACACTGTGTGGTAGTGCTGGCGTATGACTCTGCCCACACTCCCCTGCTGTAAGAGTGTGTGTGGTAGTGCTGGTGTATGGCTCTCTCCTCTCACTCCGCTGTTGTAACTGTATGTCGTAGTGCTAGTGTATGGCTCTCTCCTCTCACTCCCCTGATGTAACTGTGTGTGTGGTAGTGCTGGTGTATGGCTCCCTCCTCTCACTGTGCTAATATAACTGTGTGTGTGGTAGTGCTGGTGTATGGCTCTCACCTCTCACTCCCCTGATGTAACAGTGTTTGTGGTAGTGCTGGTGGATGGCTCTCACCTCTCACTCCCCTGATCTAACAGTGTGTGTGGTAGTGCTGGTGCATGACTCTCTCCTCTCACTCCCCTGATGTAACAGTGTTTGTGGTAGTGCTGGTGGATGGCTCTCACCTCTCACTCCCCTGATCTAACAGTGTGTGTGGTAGTGCTGGTGCATGGCTCTCACCTCTCACTCCCCTGATGTAACAGTGTTTGTGGTAGTGCTGGTGGATGGCTCTCACCTCTCACTCCCCTGATGTAACAGTGTGTGTGGTAGTGCTGGTGCATGACCCTCTCCTCTCACTCCCCTGATGTAACCGTGTGTGTGTGTTAGTGCTAGTGTATGGCTCTCTCCTCTCACTCCCCTGATGTAAGAGTGTGTGTGGTAGTGCTAGTGTATGGCTCTCTCCTATCACTTTCATGATGTAATAGTGTGTGGTAGTGCTAGTGTATGGCTCTCTCCTCTCACTCCCCTGATGTAACAGTGTGTGTGGTAGTGCTGGTGTATGATTGCCCCCTCCTCTCAGTCCCCTGAACTAACAGTGTGTGTGGTAGTGCTGGTGTATGATTGCCCTCTCCTCTCAGTCCCCTGATATAACAGTGTGTGTAGTAGTGCTAGTGTATGGCTCTCTCCACTCACTCCCATGATGTAACAGTGTGTATGGTAGTGCTAGTGTATTATGGCTCTCTCCTCTCACTACCGCGATCTAAAAGTTTGTGTGGTAGTGCTAGTGTATGATGGCCCTCTACTCTCACTCCCCTGATCTATTAGTGTGTGTGCTAGTGCTAGGGTATGTTGGCCCTCTCCTGTTACTCACCTGATGTAACAGTGTGTGTGGTAGGGCTAGCGTATGATGGCCCTCTCCTCTTACTCCCCTGATGTAACAGTGTGTGTGGTAGTGCTGGTGTATGGCTCTCTCCTCTCACTCCCCTGATGTAACAGTGTGTGTCGTAGTGCTAGTATATGGCTCTCTCCTCTCACTCCCCTGATGTAACAATGTGTGTGGTAGTGCTAGTGTATGGCTCTGTCCTCTCACTCCCCTGATGTAACAGTGTATGTGGTAGTGCTGGTGTATGGCTCTCTGCTCTTACTCCCCTGATGTAACAGTGTGTGTGGTAGTGCTGGTGTATGATGGCCCTCTCCTCTCACTCCCCTGATGTAACGGTGTGTGTGGTAGTGCTGGTGTATGGCTCTCTCCTCTCACTCCCCTGATGTAACAGTGTGTGTGGTAGTGCTAGTGTATGGCTCTCTGCTCTCACTCCCCAGATGTAACAGTGTGAGTGGTAGTGCTAGTGTCAGGCTCTCTGCTCTCACTCCCCTGATGTAACAGTGTTTGTGGTAGTGCTAGTGTATGGCTCTCTCCTCTCACTCCCCTGATGTAACAGTGTGAGTGGTAGTGCTGGTGTACAGCTCTCTCCTATCACTCCCCTGATCTAACAGTGTGTGTGTGGTAGTGCTGGTGTATGGCTCTCTCCTCTCATTCCCCTGATGTAACAGTGTGTGTGGTAGTGCTGGTGTATGGCTCTCTCCTCTCACTCCCCTGATCTAACAGTGTGTGTGGTAGTGCTGGTGTATGGCTCTCACCCCTCACTCTCCTGATGTAAGAGTGTGTGTGGTAGTGTTGGTGTATGGCTCTCTCCTCTCACTCCCCTGATGTAACAGTGTGTGTGGTAGTGCTGGTGTATGGCTCTCTCCTCTCACTCCCCTGATGTAAGAGTGTGTGTGTGGTAGTGCTGGTGTATGGCTCTCTCCTCTCGCTCCCCTGATCTAACACTGTGTGTGGTAGTGCTGGTGTATGACTCTGCCCACACTCCCCTGATGTAAGAGTGTGTGTGGTAGTGCTGGTGTATGGCTCTCTCCTCTCACTCCGCTGTTGTAACTGTATGTCGTAGTGCTAGTGTATGGCTCTCTCCTCTCACTCCCCTGATGTAACTGTGTGTGTGGTAGTGCTGGTGTATGGCTCCCTCCTCTCACTGTCCTAATATAACTGTGTGTGTGGTAGTGCTGGTGTATGGCTTTCACCTCTCACTCCCCTGATGTAACAGTGTGTGCGGTAGTGCTGGTGGATGGCTCCCTTCTCTCACTCCCCTGATGTAACCGTGTGTGTGTGTTAGTGCTAGTGTATGGCTCTCTCCTCTCACTCCCCTGATGTAAGTGTGTGTGTGGTAGTGCTAGTGTATGGCTCTCTCCTATCACTCCCATGATGTAATAGTGTGTGGTAGTGCTAGTGTATGGCTCTCTCCTCTCACTCCCCTGATGTAACAGTGTGTGTGGTAGTGCTGGTGTATTATTGCCCCCTCCTCTCAGTCCCCTGAACTAACTGTGTGTGGTAGGGCTGGTGTATGATTGCCCTCTCCTCTCAGTCCCCTGATATAACAGTGTGTGTAGTAGTGCTAGTGTATGGCTCTCTCCACTCACTCCCATGATGTAACAGTGTGTGTGGTAGTGCTAGTGTATTATGGCTCTCTCCTCTCACTCCCGCGATCTAAAAGTGTGTGTGGTAGTGCTAGTGTATGATGGCCCTCTACTCTCACTCCCCCGATCTAAAAGTGTGTGTGGTAGTGCTAGTGTATGATGGCCCTCTCCTCTCACTCCCCTGATCTATAAGTGGGTGTGCTAGTGCTAGGGTATGTTGGCCCTCTCCTGTTACTCACCTGATGTAACAGTGTGTGTGGTAGGGCTAGCGTATGATGGCCCTCTCCTCTTACTCCCCTGATGTAACAGTGTGTGTGGTAGTGCTGGTGTATGGCTCTCTCCTCTCACTCCCCTGATGTAAGAGTGTGTGTGTGGTAGTGCTGGTGTATGGCTCTCTCCTCTCGCTCCCCTGATCTAACACTGTGTGTGGTAGTGCTGGTGTATGACTCTGCCCACACTCCCCTGATGTAAGAGTGTGTGTGGTAGTGCTGGTGTATGGCTCTCTCCTCTCACTCCGCTGTTGTAACTGTATGTCGTAGTGCTAGTGTATGGCTCTCTCCTCTCACTCCCCTGATGTAACTGTGTGTGTGGTAGTGCTGGTGTATGGCTCCCTCCTCTCACTGTCCTAATATACCTGTGTGTGTGGTAGTGCTGGTGTATGGCTTTCACCTCTCACTCCCCTGATGTAACAGTGTGTGCGGTAGTGCTGGTGGATGGCTCCCTTCTCTCACTCCCCTGATGTAACCGTGTGTGTGTGTTAGTGCTAGTGTATGGCTCTCTCCTCTCACTCCCCTGATGTAAGTGTGTGTGTGGTAGTGCTAGTGTATGGCTCTCTCCTATCACTCCCATGATGTAATAGTGTGTGGTAGTGCTAGTGTATGGCTCTCTCCTCTCACTCCCCTGATGTAACAGTGTGTGTGGTAGTGCTGGTGTATTATTGCCCCCTCCTCTCAGTCCCCTGAACTAACTGTGTGTGGTAGGGCTGGTGTATGATTGCCCTCTCCTCTCAGTCCCCTGATATAACAGTGTGTGTAGTAGTGCTAGTGTATGGCTCTCTCCACTCACTCCCATGATGTAACAGTGTGTGTGGTAGTGCTAGTGTATTATGGCTCTCTCCTCTCACTCCCGCGATCTAAAAGTGTGTGTGGTAGTGCTAGTGTATGATGGCCCTCTACTCTCACTCCCCCGATCTAAAAGTGTGTGTGGTAGTGCTAGTGTATGATGGCCCTCTCCTCTCACTCCCCTGATCTATAAGTGGGTGTGCTAGTGCTAGGGTATGTTGGCCCTCTCCTGTTACTCACCTGATGTAACAGTGTGTGTGGTAGGGCTAGGGTATGATGGCCCTCTCCTCTTACTCCCCTGATGTAACAGTGTGTGTGGTAGTGCTAGCGTATGGCTCTCTCATCTCACTCCCCTGATGTAACAGTGTGTGTGGTAGTGCTAGTGTATGGCTCTCTCCTCTTTCTCCCCCGATGTAACAGTGTGTGTGGTAGTGCTAGTGTATGGCTCTCTCCTCTCACTCCCCTGATGTAACAGTGTGTATGGTAGTGCTAGTGTATGGCTCTCTCCTCTTTCTCCCCTGATGTAGCAGTGTGTGTGGCGGTGCTGGTGTATGGCTATCTCCTCTTTCTCCCCTGATGTAACAGTGTGTGTGGTAGTGCTGGTGTATGGCTATCTCCTCTTTCTCCCCTGATGTAACAGTGTGTGTGGTAGTGCTGGTGTATGGTTCTCCCCTCTCACTCCCCTAATGTAACAGTGTGTGTGGTAGTGCTGGTGTATGGCTCTCTCCTCTCACTCCCTTGATGTAACAGTGTGTGTGGTAGTGCTGGTGTATGGCTCTCTCCTCTCACTCCCCTGATTTAACAGTGTGTGTGGTAGTGCTGGTGTACGGCTCTCTCCTCTCACTCCCCTGACGTAACAGTGTGTGTGGTAGTGCTGGTGTATGGCTCTCTCCTCTCAGTCCCCTGATTTAACAGTGTGTGTGGTAGTGCTGGTGTACGGCTCTCTCCTCTCACTCCCCTGACGTAACAGTGTGTGTGGTAGTGCTGGTGTATGATGGCCCTCTCCTCTCAGTCCCCTGATTTAACAGTGTGTGTGGTAGTGCTGGTGTACGGCTCTCTCCTCTCACCCCCCTGACGTAACAGTGTGTGTGGTAGTGCTGGTCTATGGCTCTCTCCTCTCACTCCCCTAATGTAACAGTGTGTGTGGTAGTGCTGGTGTATGGCTCTCTCCTCTCACTCCCCTGATGTAACAGTGTGTGTCATAGTGCTAGTATGTGGCTCTCTCCTCTCACTCCCCTGATGTAACAGTGTGTGTGGTAGTGCTGGTGTATGGCTCTCTCCTCTCACTCCCCTGATGTAACAGTGTGTGTGGTAGTGCTGGTGTATGGCTCTCTCCTCTCACTCCCCTGATGTAACAGTGTGTGTGGTAGTGCTAGTGTATGGCTCTCTCCTCTCACTCCCCTGATGTAACAGTGTGTGTTGTAGTGCTGGTGTATGGCTCTCTCCTCTCACTCCCCTGATGTAACAGTGTGTGTCGTAGTGCTAGTATATGGCTCTCTCCTCTTACTCCCCTGATGTAACAATGTGTGTGGTAGTGCTAGTGTATGGCTCTGTCCTCTCACTCCCCTGATGTAACAGTGTATGTGGTAGTGCTGGTGTATGGCTCTCTGCTCTTACTCCCCTGATGTAACAGTGTGTGTGGTAGTGCTGGTGTATGATGGCCCTCTCCTCTCACTCCCCTGATGTAACGGTGTGTGTGGTAGTGCTGGTGTATGGCTCTCTCCTCTCACTCCCCTGATGTAACAGTGTGTGTGGTAGTGCAAGTGTATGGCTCTCTGCTCTCACTCCCCTGATGTAACAGTGTGAGTGGTAGTGCTAGTGTCAGGCTCTCTGCTCTCACTCCCCTGATGTAACAGTGTGTGTGGTAGTGCTAGTGTATGGCTCTCTCCTCTCACTCCCCTGATGTAACAGTGTGAGTGGTAGTGCTGGTGTACAGCTCTCTCCTCTCACTCCCCTGATCTAACAGTGTGTGTGTGGGAGTGCTGGTGTATGGCTCTCTCCTCTCACTCCCCTGATGTAACAGTGTGTGTGGTAGTGCTGGTGTATGGCTCTCTCCTCTCACTCCCCTGACCTAACAGTGTGTGTGGTAGTGCTGGTGTATGGCTATCACCTCTCACTCCCCTGATGTAAGAGTGTGTGTGGTAGTGCTGGTGTATGGCGCTCTCCTCTCACTCCCCTGATGTAACAGTGTGTGTGGTAGTGCTGGTGTATGGCTCTCTCCTCTCACTCCCCTGATGTAAGAGTGTGTGTGTGGTAGTGCTGGTGTATGGCTCTCTCCTCTCGCTCCCCTGATCTAACACTGTGTGTGGTAGTGCTGGTGTATGACTCTGCCCACACTCCCCTGATGTAAGAGTGTGTGTGGTAGTGCTGGTGTATGGCTCTCTCCTCTCACTCCGCTGTTGTAACTGTATGTCGTAGTGCTAGTGTATGTCTCTTTCCTCTCACTCCCCTGATGTAACTGTGTGTGTGGTAGTGCTGGTATATGGCTCCCTCCTCTCACTCTCCTAATATAACTGTGTGTGTGGTAGTGCTGGTGTATGGCTCTCACCTCTCACTCCCCTGATGTAACAGTGTGTGTGGTAGTGCTGGTAGATGGCTCGCTCCTCTCACTCCCCTGATGTAACCGTGTGTGTGTGTTAGTGCTAGTGTATGGCTCTCTCCTCTCACTCCCCTGATGTAAGAGTGTGTGTGGTAGTGCTAGTGTATGGCTATCTCCTATCACTGCCATGATGTAATAGTGTGTGGTAGTGCTAGTGAATGGCTCTCTCCTCTCACTCCCCTGATGTAACAGTGTGTGTGGTAGTGCTGGTGTATGATTGCCCCCTCTTCTCAGTCCCCTGAACTAACAGTGTGTGTGGTAGGGCTGGTGTATGATTGCCCTCTCCTCTCAGTCCCCTGATATAACAGTGTGTGTAGTAGTGCTAGTGTATGGCTCTCTCCACTCACTCCCATGATGTAACAGTGTGTGTGGTAGTGCTATTGTATTATGGCTCTCTCCTCTCACTCCCGCGATCTAAAAGTGTGTGTGGTAGTGCTAGTGTATGATGGCCCTCTACTCTCACTCCCACGATCTAAAAGTGTGTGTGGTGGTGCTAGTGTATGATGGCCCTCTCCTCTCACTCCCCTGATTTATAAGTGTGTGTGCTAGTGCTAGGGTATGTTGGCCCTCTCCTGTTACTCACCTGATGTAACAGTGTGTGTGGTAGGGCTAGCGTATGATGGCCCTCTCCTCTTACTCCCCTGATGTAACAGTGTGTGTGGTAGTGCTAGCGTATGGCTCTCTTATCTCACTCCCCTGATGTAACAGTGTGTGTGGTAGTGCTAGTGTATGGCTCTCTCATCTTTCTCCCCCGATGTAACAGTGTGTGTGGTAGTGCTAGTGTATGGCTCTCCTCTCACTCCCCTGATGTAACAGTGTGTATGGTAGTGCTAGTGTATGGCTCTCTCCTCTTTCTCCCCTGATGTAACAGTGTGTGTGGCGGTGCTGGTGTATGGCTATCTCCTCTTTCTCCCCTGATGTAACAGTGTGTGTGCTGGTGCTGGTGTATGGCTATCTCCTCTTTCTCCCCTGATGTAACAGTGTGTGTGGTAGTGCTGGTGTATGGTTCTCCCCTTTCACTCCCCTAATGTAACAGTGTGTGTGGTAGTGCTGGTGTATGGCTCTCTCCTCTCACTCCTCTGATGTAACAGTGTGTGTGGTAGTGCTGGTGTATGATGGCCCTCTCCTCTCAGTCCCCTGATTTAACAGTGTGTGTGGTAGTGCTGGTGTACGGCTCTCTCCTCTCACTCCCCTAATGTAACAGTGTGTGTGGTAGTGCTGGTGTATGGCTCTCTCCTCTCACTCCCCTGATGTAACAGTTTGTGTCATAGTGCTAGTATATGGCTCTCTCCTCTCACTCCCCTGATGTAACAGTGTGTGTGGTAGTGCTGGTGTATGGCTCTCTCCTCTCACTCCCCTGATGTAACTGTGTGTGGTAGTGCTGGTGTATGGCTCTCTCCACTCACTCCCATGATGTAAGAGTGTGTGTGGTAGTGCTAGTGTATTATTCTCTCTCCTCTCACTCCCCTGATGTAACAGTGTGTGTGGTAGTGCTGGTGTATAGCTCTCTCCTCTCACTCCCCTGATGTCACAGTGTGTGTGGTAGTGCTAGTGTATGATGGACCTCTCCTCTCACTGCCCTGATCTATAAGTGTGTGTACTAGTGCTAGGGTATGTTGGTCCTCTCCTGTTACTCCCCTTATGTAGCAGTGTGTGTGGTAGGGCTAGCGTATGATGGCCCTCTCCTCTTACTCCCCTGATGTAACAGTGTGTGTGATAGTGCTAGCCTATGGCTCTCTCATCTCACTCCCCTGATGTAACAGTGTGTGTGGCAGTGCTAGTGTATGATGGCTCTCTCCTCTCAGTCCCCTGATGTAACAGTGTGTGTGGTCGTGCTGGTGTATTTCTCTCTCCTCTCACTCCCCTGATGTAACTGTGTGTGGTAGTGATAGTGTATGGGTCTCTCCTCTCACTCCCCTGATGTAACAGTGTGTGTGGTAGTGTTAGTGTATGATGGCTCTCTCCTCTCACTCCCCTGATGCAACAGTGTGTGTGGTAGTGCAGGTGGATGATGGCTCTCTCCTCTCACTCCCCTGATGTAACAGTGTGTGTGGTAGTGCTAGCGTATGGCTCTCTCATCTCACTCCCCTGATGTAACAGTGTGTGTGCTAGTGCTAGTGTATGGCTCTCTGCTCTCGCTCCCCTCATATAACAGTGTGTGTGGTAGTGCTAGTGTATGGCTCTCTCCTCTCACTCCCCTGATGTAACAGTGTGTGTGGTAGTGCTAGTGTATGGCTCTCTCCTCTCACTCCCCTGATGTAACAGTGTGTGTGGTAGTGCTGGTGTATGACTCTCTCCTCTCAGTCCCCTGATCTAGCAATGTGTTTGGTAGTGCTGGTGTATGGCTCTCTCCTCTCACTCCCCTTTTGTAGCAGTGTGTGGTAGTGCTAGTGTATGATGACACTCTCTTCTCAGTCCCCTGATGTGACAGTGTGTGTGGTAGTGCGAGTGTATGATGGCCCTCTGCTCTTACTCCCCTGATGTAACAGTGTGTGTGGTAGTGCTGGTGTATGGTTCTCTCCTCTCACTCCCCTGATGTAACAGTGTGTGTGGTAGTGCTAGTGTATGATAGCCGTCTCCTCCTACTCCCCTGATGTAACAGTGTGTGTGGTAGTGCTGGTGTATGGTTCTCTGCTCTCACTCCCCTGATGTAACAGTTTGTGTGGTAGTGCTAGTGTATGATGGCCCTCTCCTCCTACTCCCCTGATGTAACAGTGTGTGTGGTAGTGCTGGTGTATGGTTCTCTCCTCTCACCCCCCTGATGTAACTGTGTGTGTGGTAGTGCTAGTGTATGATGGCCCTCTCCTCCTACTCCCCTGATTTAACAGGGGGTGTGGTAGTGCTAGTGTATGGCTCTCTCCTCTCACTCCCCTGATCTAACTGTGTGTGGTAGTTCTAGTATATGGCTCTCTCCTTTCACTCCCCTGATTTAGCAGTGTGTGTGGTAGTGCTAGTGTATGGCTCTCACTTCTCACTCCCCTGATGTAACAGTGTGTGTGGTGGTGCTAGTGTATGGCTCTCTCTTCTCACTCCCCTGATGTAAAAGTTTATGTGGTAGTGCTGGTGTATGGCTCTCTCCTCTCACTCCCCTGATGTAACAGTGTGTGTGCTAGTGCTAGTGTATGGCTCTCTCCTCTCACTCCCCTGATCTAGCAGTGTGTGTGGTGGTGCTAGTGTATGGCTCTCTCCTCTCACTCCCCTGATGTAAAAGTTTATGTGGTAGTGCTGGTTAATGGCTCTCTCCTCTCAGTCCGCTGATGTAACAGGCCGTGTGGTAGTGCTGGTGTATGGCTCTCTCCTCTCATTCCCCTTATCTAACAGTGAGTGTGGTAGTGCTAGTGTATGGCTCTCTCCTCTCAGTCCGCTGATCTAACAGTGTGTGTGGTAGTGCTGGTGTAAGGCTCTCTCCTCTCACTCCCCTGATTTAACAGTTTGTGAGCTAGTGCTGGTGTATGGCTCTCTGCTCTCACTCCCCTGATCTAACAGTGTGTGTGGTAGTGCTGGGGTATGGCTCTCTCCTCTCACTCCCCTTGATCTAGCAGTGTGTGTGGTAGTGCTGGTGTATGGCTCTCTCCTCTCAGTCCCCTGATGTAACAGTGTGTGTGGTAGTGCTAGTGTATGACTCTCTCCTCTCACTCCCCTGATCTAACAGTGTGAGTGGTAGTGCTAGTGTATGGCTCTCTCCTCTCACTCCCCTGATCAAACAGTGTGTGTGGTAGTGCTGGTGTATGATGGCTCTCTCCTCTTACTACCCTGATGTAACAGTGTGTGGTAGTGCTGGTTTATGACTCTCTCCTCTCACTCCCCCGATGTAACAGTGTGTGTGGTAGTACTGGTGTATGACTCTCTCCTCTCAGTCCCCTGATCTAACAATGTGTTTGGTGGTGCTGGTGTATGGCTGTCTCCTCTCACTCCCCTGTTGTAGCAGTGTGTGGTAGTGCTAGTGTATGATGGCACTCTCCTCTCAGTCCCCTGATGTGACAGTGTGTGTGGTAGTGCTAGTGTATGATGGCCCTCTCCTCTTACTCCCCTGATGTAACAGTGTATGTGGTAGTGCTGGTGTATGGTTCTCTCCTCTCACTCCCCTGATGTAACAGTGTGTGTGGTTGTGCTAATGTGTGATGGCCCTCTCCTCCTACTCCCCTGATGTAACAGTGTGTGTGGTAGTGCTGGTGTATGGTTCTCTTCCCTCACTCTCCTGATTTAACAGTGGGTGTGGTAGTGCTAGTGTATGGCTCTCTCCTCTCACTCCCCTGATCTGTGTGTGGTAGTTCTAGTATATGACTCTCTCCTTTCACTCTCCTGATCTAGCAGTGTGTGTGGTAGTGCTGGTGTATGGCTCTCTCCTCTCAGTCCCCTGATGTAACAGTGTGTGTGGTAGTGCTAGTGTATGGCTCTCTCTTCTCACTCCCCTGATCTAACAGTGTGTGTGGTAGTGCTAGTGTATGGCTCTGTCCTCTCACTCCCCTGATGTAAAAGTTTATGTGGTAGTGCTTGTGTATGGCTCTCTCCTCTCACTCCCTTGATGTAACAGTGTGTGTGGTAGTGCTGGTGTATGGCTCTCTCCTCTCACTCCCCTAATGTAACAGTGTGTGTGGTAGTGCTGGTGTATGGCTCTCTCCTCTCACTCCCCTGATGTAACAGTGTGTGTCATAGTGCTAGTATATGGCTCTGTCCTCTCACTCCCCTGATGTAACAGTGTGTGTGGTAGTGCTGGTGTATGGCTCTCTCCTCTCACTCCCCTGATGTAACAGTGTGTGTGGTAGTGCTGGTGTATGGCTCTCTCCTCTCACTCCCCTGATGTAACAGTGTGTGTGGTAGTGCTAGTGTATGGCTCTCTCCTCTCACTCCCCAGATGTAACAGTGTGTGTGGTAGTGCTGGTGTATGGCTCTCTCCTCTCACTCCCCTGATGTAACAGTGTGTGTCGTAGTGCTAGTATATGGCTCACTCCTCTTACTCCCCTGATGTAACAATGTGTGTGGTAGTGCTAGTGTATGGCTCTGTCCTCTCACTCCCCTGATGTAACAGTTTATGTGGTAGTGCTGGTGTATGGCTCTCTGCTCTTACTCCCCTGATGTAACAGTGTGTGTGGTAGTGCTGGTGTATGATGGCCCTCTCCTCTCACTCCCCTGATGTAACGGTGTGTGTGGTAGTGCTGGTGTATGGCTCTCTCCTCTCACTCCCCTGATGTAACAGTGTGTGTGGTAAGGCAAGTGTATGGCTCTCTGCTCTCACTCCCCTGATGTAACAGTGTGAGTGGTAGTGCTAGTGTCAGGCTCTCTGCTCTCACTCCCCTGATGTAACAGTGTGTGTGGTAGTGCTAGTGTATGGCTCTCTCCTCTCACTCCCCTGATGTAACAGTGTGAGTGGTAGTGCTGGTGTACAGCTCTCTCCTCTCACTCCCCTGATCTAACAGTGTGTGTGTGGGAGTGCTGGTGTATGGCTCTCTCCTCTCACTCCCCTGATGAAACAGTGTGTGTGGTAGTGCTGGTGTATGGCTCTCTCCTCTCACTCCCCTGATCTAACAGTGTGTGTGGTAGTGCTGGTGTATGGCTATCACCTCTCACTCCCCTGATGTAAGAGTGTGTGTGGTAGTGCTGGTGTATGGCTCTCTCCTCTCACTCCCCTGATGTAACAGTGTGTGTGGTAGTGCTGGTGTATGGCTCTCTCCTCTCACTCCCCTGATGTAAGAGTGTGTGTGTGTGGTAGTGCTGGTGTATGGCTCTCTCCTCTCGCTCCCCTGATCTCACACTGTGTGTGGTAGTGCTGGTGTATGACTCTGCCCACACTCCCCTGATGTAAGAGTGTGTGTGGTAGTGCTGGTGTATGGCTCTCTCCTCTCACTCCGCTGTTGTAACTGTATGTCGTAGTGCTAGTGTATGTCTCTCTCCTCTCACTCCCCTGATGTAACTGTGTGTGTGGTAGTGCTGGTATATTTCTCCCTCCTCTCACTCTCCTAATATAACTGTGTGTGTGGTAGTGCTGGTGTATGGCTCTCACCTCTCACTCCCCTGATGTAACAGTGTGTGTGGTAGTGCTGGTAGATGGCTCGCTCCTCTCACTCCCCTGATGTAACCGTGTGTGTGTGTTAGTGCTAGTGTATGGCTCTCTGCTCTCACTCCCCTGATGTAAGAGTGTGTGTGGTAGTGCTAGTGTATGGCTCTCTCCTATCACTGCCATGATGTAATAGTGTGTGGTAGTGCTAGTGAATGGCTCTCTCCTCTCACTCCCCTGATGTAACAGTGTGTGTGGTAGTGCTGGTGTATGATTGCCCCCTCTTCTCAGTCCCCTGAACTAACAGTGTGTGTGGTAGGGCTGGTGTATGATTGCCCTCTCCTCTCAGTCCCCTGATATAACAGTGTGTGTAGTAGTGCTAGTGTATGGCTCTCTCCACTCACTCCCATGATGTAACAGTGTGTGTGGTAGTGCTAGTGTATTATGGCTCTCTCCTCTCACTCCCGCGATCTAAAAGTGTGTGTGGTAGTGCTAGTGTATGATGGCCCTCTACTCTCACTCCCACGATCTAAAAGTGTGTGTGGTGGTGCTAGTGTATGATGGCCCTCTCCTCTCACTCCCCTGATCTATAAGTGTGTGTGCTAGTGCTAGGGTATGTTGGCCCTCTCCTGCTACTCACCTGATGTAACAGTGTGTGTGGTAGGGCTAGCGTATGATGGCCCTCTCCTCTTACTCCCCTGATGTAACAGTGTGTGTGGTAGTGCTAGCGTATGGCTCTCTCATCTCACTCCCCTGATGTAACAGTGTGTGTGGTAGTGCTAGTGTATGGCTGTCTCATCTTTCTCCCCCGATGTAACAGTGTGTGTGGTAGTGCTAGTGTATGGCTCTCCTCTCACTCCCCTGATGTAACAGTGTGTATGGTAGTGCTAGTGTATGGCTCTCTCCTCTTTCTCCCCTGATGTAACAGTGTGTGTGGCGGTGCTGGTGTATGGCTATCTCCTCTTTCGCCCCTGATGTAACAGTGTGTGTGGTAGTGCTGGTGTATGGCTATCTCCTCTTTCTCCCCTGATGTAACAGTGTGTGTGGTAGTGCTGGTGTATGGTTCTCCCCTCTCACTCCCCTAATGTAACAGTGTGTGTGGTAGTGCTAGTGTATGGCTCTCTCCTCTCACTCCCCAGATGTAACAGTGTGTGTGGTAGTGCTGGTGTATGGCTCTCTCCTCTCACTCCCCTGATGTAACAGTGTGTGTCGTAGTGCTAGTATATGGCTCACTCCTCTTACTCCCCTGATGTAACAATGTGTGTGGTAGTGCTAGTGTATGGCTCTGTCCTCTCACTCCCCTGATGTAACAGTGTATGTGGTAGTGCTGGTGTATGGCTCTCTGCTCTTACTCCCCTGATGTAACAGTGTGTGTGGTAGTGCTGGTGTATGATGGCCCTCTCCTCTCACTCCCCTGATGTAACGGTGTGTGTGGTAGTGCTGGTGTATGGCTCTCTCCTCTCACTCCCCTGATGTAACAGTGTGTGTGGTAAGGCAAGTGTATGGCTCTCTGCTCTCACTCCCCTGATGTAACAGTGTGAGTGGTAGTGCTAGTGTCAGGCTCTCTGCTCTCACTCCCCTGATGTAACAGTGTGTGTGGTAGTGCTAGTGTATGGCTCTCTCCTCTCACTCCCCTGATGTAACAGTGTGAGTGGTAGTGCTGGTGTACAGCTCTCTCCTCTCACTCCCCTGATCTAACAGTGTGTGTGTGGGAGTGCTGGTGTATGGCTCTCTCCTCTCACTCCCCTGATGAAACAGTGTGTGTGGTAGTGCTGGTGTATGGCTCTCTCCTCTCACTCCCCTGATCTAACAGTGTGTGTGGTAGTGCTGGTGTATGGCTATCACCTCTCACTCCCCTGATGTAAGAGTGTGTGTGGTAGTGCTGGTGTATGGCTCTCTCCTCTCACTCCCCTGATGTAACAGTGTGTGTGGTAGTGCTGGTGTATGGCTCTCTCCTCTCACTCCCCTGATGTAAGAGTGTGTGTGTGGTAGTGCTGGTGTATGGCTCTCTCCTCTCGCTCCCCTGATCTCACACTGTGTGTGGTAGTGCTGGTGTATGACTCTGCCCACACTCCCCTGATGTAAGAGTGTGTGTGGTAGTGCTGGTGTATGGCTCTCTCCTCTCACTCCGCTGTTGTAACTGTATGTCGTAGTGCTAGTGTATGTCTCTCTCCTCTCACTCCCCTGATGTAACTGTGTGTGTGGTAGTGCTGGTATATTTCTCCCTCCTCTCACTCTCCTAATATAACTGTGTGTGTGGTAGTGCTGGTGTATGGCTCTCACCTCTCACTCCCCTGATGTAACAGTGTGTGTGGTAGTGCTGGTAGATGGCTCGCTCCTCTCACTCCCCTGATGTAACCGTGTGTGTGTGTTAGTGCTAGTGTATGGCTCTCTCCTCTCACTCCCCTGATGTAAGAGTGTGTGTGGTAGTGCTAGTGTATGGCTCTCTCCTATCACTGCCATGATGTAATAGTGTGTGGTAGTGCTAGTGAATGGCTCTCTCCTCTCACTCCCCTGATGTAACAGTGTGTGTGGTAGTGCTGGTGTATGATTGCCCCCTCTTCTCAGTCCCCTGAACTAACAGTGTGTGTGGTAGGGCTGGTGTAAGATTGCCCTCTCCTCTCAGTCCCCTGATATAACAGTGTGTGTAGTAGTGCTAGTGTATGGCTCTCTCCACTCACTCCCATGATGTAACAGTGTGTGTGGTAGTGCTAGTGTATTATGGCTCTCTCCTCTCACTCCCGCGATCTAAAAGTGTGTGTGGTAGTGCTAGTGTATGATGGCCCTCTACTCTCACTCCCACGATCTAAAAGTGTGTGTGGTGGTGCTAGTGTATGATGGCCCTCTCCTCTCACTCCCCTGATCTATAAGTGTGTGTGCTAGTGCTAGGGTATGTTGGCCCTCTCCTGTTACTCACCTGATGTAACAGTGTGTGTGGTAGGGCTAGCGTATGATGGCCCTCTCCTCTTACTCCCCTGATGTAACAGTGTGTGTGGTAGTGCTAGCGTATGGCTCTCTCATCTCACTCCCCTGATGTAACAGTGTGTGTGGTAGTGCTAGTGTATGGCTGTCTCATCTTTCTCCCCCGATGTAACAGTGTGTGTGGTAGTGCTAGTGTATGGCTCTCCTCTCACTCCCCTGATGTAACAGTGTGTATGGTAGTGCTAGTGTATGGCTCTCTCCTCTTTCTCCCCTGATGTAACAGTGTGTGTGGCGGTGCTGGTGTATGGCTATCTCCTCTTTCTCCCCTGATGTAACAGTGTGAGTGGTAGTGCTGGTGTATGGCTATCTCCTCTTTCTCCCCTGATGTAACAGTGTGTGTGGTGGTGCTGGTGTATGGTTCTCCCCTCTCACTCCCCTAATGTAACAGTGTGTGTGGTAGTGCTGGTGTATGGCTCTCTCCTCTCACTCCCCTGATGTAACAGTGTGTGTGGTAGTGCTGGTGTATGATGGCCCTCTCCTCTCAGTCCCCTGATTTAACAGTGTGTGTGGTAGTGCTGGTGTATGGCTCTCTCCTCTCACTCCCCTAATGTAACAGTGTGTGTGGTAGTGCTGGTGTATGGCTCTCTCCTCTCACTCCCCTGATGTAACAGTTTGTGTCATAGTGCTAGTATATGGCTCTCTCCTCTCACTCCCCTGATGTAACAGTGTGTGTGGTAGTGCTGGTGTATGGCTCTCTCCTCTCACTCCCCTGATGTAACTGTGTGTGGTAGTGCTGGTGTATGGCTCTCTCCACTCACTCCCATGATGTAAGAGTGTGTGTGGTAGTGCTAGTGTATTATTCTCTCTCCTCTCACTCCCCTGATGTAACAGTGTGTGTGGTAGTGCTGGTGTATAGCTCTCTCCTCTCACTCCCCTGATGTCACAGTGTGTGTGGTAGTGCTAGTGTATGATGGACCTCTCCTCTCACTGCCCTGATCTATAAGTGTGTGTGCTAGTGCTAGGGTATGTTGGCCCTCTCCTGTTACTCCCCTGATGTAACAGTGTGTGTGGTAGGGCTAGCGTATGATGGCCCTCTCCTCTTACTCCGCTGATGTAACAGTGTGTGTGATAGTGCTAGCCTATGGCTCTCTCATCTCACTCCCCTGATGTAACAGTGTGTGTGGCAGTGCTAGTGTATGATGGCTCTCTCCTCTCAGTCCCCTGATGTAACAGTGTGTGTGGTCGTGCTGGTGTATTTCTCTCTCCTCTCACTCCCCTGATGTAACTGTGTGTGGTAGTGATAGTGTATGGGTCTCTCCTCTCACTCCCCTGATGTAACAGTGTGTGTGGTAGTGTTAGTGTATGATGGCTCTCTCCTCTCACTCCCCTGATGCAACAGTGTGTGTGGTAGTGCAGGTGGATGATGGCTCTCTCCTCTCACTCCCCTGATGTAACAGTGTGTGTGGTAGTGCTAGCGTATGGCTCTCTCATCTCACTCCCCTGATGTAACAGTGTGTGTGCTAGTGCTAGTGTATGGCTCTCTGCTCTCGCTCCCCTCATATAACAGTGTGTGTGGTAGTGCTAGTGTATGGCTCTCTCCTCTCACTCCCCTGATGTAACAGTGTGTGTGGTAGTGCTAGTGTATGGCTCTCTCCTCTCACTCCCCTGATGTAACAGTGTGTGTGGTAGTGCTAGTGTATGGCTCTCTCCTCTCACTCCCCTGATGTAACAGTGTGTGTGGTAGTGCTAGTGTATGACTCTCTCCTCTCAGTCCCCTGATATAACAATGTGTTTGGTAGTGCTGGTGTATGGCTCTCTCCTCTCACTCCCCTTTTGTAGCAGTGTGTGGTAGTGCTAGTGTATGATGACACTCTCTTCTCAGTCCCCTGATGTGACAGTGTGTGTGGTAGTGCTAGTGTATGATGGCCCTCTGCTCTTACTCCCCTGATGTAACAGTGTGTGTGGTAGTGCTGGTGTATGGTTCTCTCCTCTCACTCCCCTGATGTAACAGTGTGTGTGGTAGTGCTAGTGTATGATAGCCCTCTCCTCCTACTCCCCTGATGTAACAGTGTGTGTGGTAGTGCTGGTGTATGGTTCTCTCCTCTCACTCCCCTGATGTAACAGTTTGTGTGGTAGTGCTAGTGTATGATGGCCCTCTCCTCCTACTCCCCTGATGTAACAGTGTGTGTGGTAGTGCTGGTGTATGGTTCTCTCCTCTCACCCCCCTGATGTAACTGTGTGTGTGGTAGTGCTAGTGTATGATGGCCCTCTCCTCCTACTCCCCTGATTTAACAGTGGGTGTGGTAGTGCTAGTGTATGGCTCTCTCCTCTCACTCCCCTGATCTAACTGTGTGTGTCGTAGTGCTAGTATATGGCTCACTCCTCTTACTCCCCTGATGTAACAATGTGTGTGGTAGTGCTAGTGTATGGCTCTGTCCTCTCACTCCCCTGATGTAACAGTGTATGTGGTAGTGCTGGTGTATGGCTCTCTGCTCTTACTCCCCTGATGTAACAGTGTGTGTGGTAGTGCTGGTGTATGGCTATCTCCTCTTTCTCCCCTGATGTAACAGTGTGTGTGGTAGTGCTGGTGTATGGTTCTCCCCTCTCACTCCCCTAATGTAACAGTGTGTGTGGTAGTGCTAGTGTATGGCTCTCTCCTCTCACTCCCCAGATGTAACAGTGTGTGTGGTAGTGCTGGTGTATGGCTCTCTCCTCTCACTCCCCTGATGTAACAGTGTGTGTCGTAGTGCTAGTATATGGCTCACTCCTCTTACTCCCCTGATGTAACAATGTGTGTGGTAGTGCTAGTGTATGGCTCTGTCCTCTCACTCCCCTGATGTAACAGTGTATGTGGTAGTGCTGGTGTATGGCTCTCTGCTCTTACTCCCCTGATGTAACAGTGTGTGTGGTAGTGCTGGTGTATGATGGCCCTCTCCTCTCACTCCCCTGATGTAACGGTGTGTGTGGTAGTGCTGGTGTATGGCTCTCTCCTCTCACTCCCCTGATGTAACAGTGTGTGTGGTAAGGCAAGTGTATGGCTCTCTGCTCTCACTCCCCTGATGTAACAGTGTGAGTGGTAGTGCTAGTGTCAGGGTCTCTGCTCTCACTCCCCTGATGTAACAGTGTGTGTGGTAGTGCTAGTGTATGGCTCTCTCCTCTCACTCCCCTGATGTAACAGTGTGAGTGGTAGTGCTGGTGTACAGCTCTCTCCTCTCACTCCCCTGATCTAACAGTGTGTGTGTGGGAGTGCTGGTGTATGGCTCTCTCCTCTCACTCCCCTGATGAAACAGTGTGTGTGGTAGTGCTGGTGTATGGCTCTCTCCTCTCACTCCCCTGATCTAACAGTGTGTGTGGTAGTGCTGGTGTATGGCTATCACCTCTCACTCCCCTGATGTAAGAGTGTGTGTGGTAGTGCTGGTGTATGGCTCTCTCCTCTCACTCCCCTGATGTAACAGTGTGTGTGGTAGTGCTGGTGTATGGCTCTCTCCTCTCACTCCCCTGATGTAAGAGTGTGTGTGTGGTAGTGCTGGTGTATGGCTCTCTCCTCTCGCTCCCCTGATCTCACACTGTGTGTGGTAGTGCTGGTGTATGACTCTGCCCACACTCCCCTGATGTAAGAGTGTGTGTGGTAGTGCTGGTGTATGGCTCTCTCCTCTCACTCCGCTGTTGTAACTGTATGTCGTAGTGCTAGTGTATGTCTCTCTCCTCTCACTCCCCTGATGTAACTGTGTGTGTGGTAGTGCTGGTATATTTCTCCCTCCTCTCACTCTCCTAATATAACTGTGTGTGTGGTAGTGCTGGTGTATGGCTCTCACCTCTCACTCCCCTGATGTAACAGTGTGTGTGGTAGTGCTGGTAGATGGCTCGCTCCTCTCACTCCCCTGATGTAACCGTGTGTGTGTGTTAGTGCTAGTGTATGGCTCTCTCCTCTCACTCCCCTGATGTAAGAGTGTGTGTGGTAGTGCTAGTGTATGGCTCTCTCCTATCACTGCCATGATGTAATAGTGTGTGGTAGTGCTAGTGAATGGCTCTCTCCTCTCACTCCCCTGATGTAACAGTGTGTGTGGTAGTGCTGGTGTATGATTGCCCCCTCTTCTCAGTCCCCTGAACTAACAGTGTGTGTGGTAGGGCTGGTGTAAGATTGCCCTCTCCTCTCAGTCCCCTGATATAACAGTGTGTGTAGTAGTGCTAGTGTATGGCTCTCTCCACTCACTCCCATGATGTAACAGTGTGTGTGGTAGTGCTAGTGTATTATGGCTCTCTCCTCTCACTCCCGCGATCTAAAAGTGTGTGTGGTAGTGCTAGTGTATGATGGCCCTCTACTCTCACTCCCACGATCTAAAAGTGTGTGTGGTGGTGCTAGTGTATGATGGCCCTCTCCTCTCACTCCCCTGATCTATAAGTGTGTGTGCTAGTGCTAGGGTATGTTGGCCCTCTCCTGTTACTCACCTGATGTAACAGTGTGTGTGGTAGGGCTAGCGTATGATGGCCCTCTCCTCTTACTCCCCTGATGTAACAGTGTGTGTGGTAGTGCTAGCGTATGGCTCTCTCATCTCACTCCCCTGATGTAACAGTGTGTGTGGTAGTGCTAGTGTATGGCTGTCTCATCTTTCTCCCCCGATGTAACAGTGTGTGTGGTAGTGCTAGTGTATGGCTCTCCTCTCACTCCCCTGATGTAACAGTGTGTATGGTAGTGCTAGTGTATGGCTCTCTCCTCTTTCTCCCCTGATGTAACAGTGTGTGTGGCGGTGCTGGTGTATGGCTATCTCCTCTTTCTCCCCTGATGTAACAGTGTGAGTGGTAGTGCTGGTGTATGGCTATCTCCTCTTTCTCCCCTGATGTAACAGTGTGTGTGGTAGTGCTGGTGTATGGTTCTCCCCTCTCACTCCCCTAATGTAACAGTGTGTGTGGTAGTGCTGGTGTATGGCTCTCTCCTCTCACTCCCCTGATGTAACAGTGTGTGTGGTAGTGCTGGTGTATGATGGCCCTCTCCTCTCAGTCCCCTGATTTAACAGTGTGTGTGGTAGTGCTGGTGTATGGCTCTCTCCTCTCACTCCCCTAATGTAACAGTGTGTGTGGTAGTGCTGGTGTATGGCTCTCTCCTCTCACTCCCCTGATGTAACAGTTTGTGTCATAGTGCTAGTATATGGCTCTCTCCTCTCACTCCCCTGATGTAACAGTGTGTGTGGTAGTGCTGGTGTATGGCTCTCTCCTCTCACTCCCCTGATGTAACTGTGTGTGGTAGTGCTGGT
The DNA here is from genome assembly GCA_030765045.1 of Tenodera sinensis. Lineage (NCBI taxonomy): Eukaryota > Metazoa > Arthropoda > Insecta > Mantodea > Mantidae > Tenodera > Tenodera sinensis. Next base: position 3,356,512 of record CM060964.1, read on the forward strand.
GTATGGCTCTCTCCACTCACTCCCATGATGTAAGAGTGTGTGTGGTAGTGCTAGTGTATTATTCTCTCTCCTCTCACTCCCCTGATGTAACAGTGTGTGTGGTAGTGCTGGTGTATAGCTCTCTCCTCTCACTCCCCTGATGTCACAGTGTGTATGGTAGTGCTGGTGTATGATGGACCTCTCCTCTCACTGCCCTGATCTATAAGTGTGTGTGCTAGTGCTAGGGTATGTTGGCCCTCTCCTGTTACTCCCCTGATGTAACAGTGTGTGTGGTAGGGCTAGCGTATGATGGCCCTCTCCTCTTACTCCCCTGATGTAACAGTGTGTGTGATAGTGCTAGCCTATGGCTCTCTCATCTCACTCCCCTGATGTAACAGTGTGTGTGCTAGTGCTAGTGTATGGCTCTCTGCTCTCGCTCCCCTCATATAACAGTGTGTGTGGTAGTGTTAGTGTATGATGGCTCTCTCCTCTCACTCCCCTGATGCAACACTGTGTGTGGTAGTGCAGGTGGATGATGGCTCTCTCCTCTCACTCCCCTGATGTAACAGTGTGTGTGGTAGTGCTAGCGTATGGCTCTCTCATCTCACTCCCCTGATGTAACAGTGTGTGTGCTAGTGCTAGTGTATGGCTCTCTGCTCTCGCTCCCCTCATATAACAGTGTGTGTGGTAGTGCTAGTGTATGGCTCTCTCCTCTCACTCCCCTGATGTAACAGTGTGTGTGGTAGTGCTAGTGTATGGCTCTCTCCTCTCACTCCCCTGATGTAACAGTGTGTGTGGTAGTGCTAGTGTATGGCTCTCTCCTCTCACTCCCCTGATGTAACAGTGTGTGTGGTAGTGCTAGTGTATGACTCTCTCCTCTCAGTCCCCTGATATAACAATGTGTTTGGTAGTGCTGGTGTATGGCTCTCTCCTCTCACTCCCCTTTTGTAGCAGTGTGTGGTAGTGCTAGTGTATGATGACACTCTCTTCTCAGTCCCCTGATGTGACAGTGTGTGTGGTAGTGCTAGTGTATGATGGCCCTCTGCTCTTACTCCCCTGATGTAACAGTGTGTGTGGTAGTGCTGGTGTATGGTTCTCTCCTCTCACTCCCCTGATGTAACAGTGTGTGTGGTAGTGCTAGTGTATGATAGCCCTCTCCTCCTACTCCCCTGATGTAACAGTGTGTGTGGTAGTGCTGGTGTATGGTTCTCTCCTCTCACTCCCCTGATGTAACAGTTTGTGTGGTAGTGCTAGTGTATGATGGCCCTCTCCTCCTACTCCCCTGATGTAACAGTGTGTGTGGTAGTGCTGGTGTATGGTTCTCTCCTCTCACCCCCCTGATGTAACTGTGTGTGTGGTAGTGCTAGTGTATGATGGCCCTCTCCTCCTACTCCCCTGATTTAACAGTGGGTGTGGTAGTGCTAGTGTATGGCTCTCTCCTCTCACTCCCCTGATCTAACTGTGTGTGGTAGTTCTAGTATATGGCTCTCTCCTTTCACTCCCCTGATTTAGCAGTGTGTGTGGTAGTGCTAGTGTATGGCTCTCACTTCTCACTCCCCTTATGTAACAGTGTGTGTGGTGGTGCTAGTGTATGGCTCTCTCTTCTCACTCCCCTGATGTAAAAGTTTATGTGGTAGTGCTGGTGTATGGCTCTCTCCTCTCACTCCCCTGATGTAACAGTGTGTGTGGTAGTGCTAGTGTATGGCTCTCTCCTCTCACTCCCCTGATCTAGCAGTGTGTGTGGTGGTGCTAGTGTATGGCTCTCTCCTCTCACTCCCCTGATGTAAAAGTTTATGTGGTAGTGCTGGTTAATGGCTCTCTCCTCTCAGTCCGCTGATGTAACAGGCCGTGTGGTAGTGCTGGTGTATGGCTCTCTCCTCTCATTCCCCTTATCTAACAGTGGGTGTGGTAGTGCTAGTGTATGGCTCTCTCCTCTCAGTCCGCTGATCTAACAGTGTGTGTGGTAGTGCTGGTGTAAGGCTCTCTCCTCTCACTCCCCTGATTTAACAGTTTGTGAGCTAGTGCTGGTGTATGGCTCTCTGCTCTCACTCCCCTGATCTAACAGTGTGTGTGGTAGTGCTGGGGTATGGCTCTCTCCTCTCACTCCCCTTGATCTAGCAGTGTGTGTGGTAGTGCTGGTGTATGGCTCTCTCCTCTCAGTCCCCTGATGTAACAGTGTGTGTGGTAGTGCTAGTGTATGACTCTCTCCTCTCACTCCCCTGATCTAACAGTGTGAGTGGTAGTGCTAGTGTATGGCTCTCTCCTCTCACTCCCCTGATCAAACAGTGTGTGTGGTAGTGCTGGTGTATGATGGCTCTCTCCTCTTACTACCCTGATGTAACAGTGTGTGGTAGTGCTGGTGTATGACTCTCTCCTCTCACTCCCCCGATGTAACAGTGTGTGTGGTAGTACTGGTGTATGACTCTCTCCTCTCAGTCCCCTGATCTAACAATGTGTTTGGTGGTGCTGGTGTATGGCTGTCTCCTCTCACTCCCCTGTTGTAGCAGTGTGTGGTAGTGCTAGTGTATGATGGCACTCTCCTCTCAGTCCCCTGATGTGACAGTGTGTGTGGTAGTGCTAGTGTATGATGGCCCTCTCCTCTTACTCCCCTGATGTAACAGTGTGTGTGGTAGTGCTGGTGTATGGTTCTCTCCTCTCACTCCCCTGATGTAACAGTGTGTGTGGTTGTGCTAATGTGTGATGGCCCTCTCCTCCTACTCCCCTGATGTAACAGTGTGTGTGGTAGTGCTGGTGTATGGTTCTCTTCCCTCACTCTCCTGATTTAACAGTGGGTGTGGTAGTGCTAGTGTATGGCTCTCTCCTGTCACTCCCCTGATCTGTGTGTGGTAGTTCTAGTATATGACTCTCTCCTTTCACTCTCCTGATCTAGCAGTGTGTGTGGTAGTGCTGGTGTATGGCTCTCTCCTCTCAGTCCCCTGATGTAACAGTGTGTGTGGTAGTGCTAGTGTATGGCTCTCTCTTCTCACTCCCCTGATCTAACAGTGTGTGTGGTAGTGCTAGTGTATGGCTCTCTCCTCTCACTCCCCTGATGTAAAAGTTTATGTGGTAGTGCTTGTGTATGGCTCTCTCCTCTCAGTCCCCTGATGTAACAGTGTGTGTGGTAGTGCTAGTGTATGGTTCTCTCTTCTCACTCCCCTGATCTAACAGTGTGTGTGGTAGTGCTAGTAAATGGCTCTCTGTTCTTACTCCCCTGATCTAACAGTGTGTGTGGTGGTGCTAGTCAATGGCTCTCTCCTCTCACTCCCCTGATGTAAAAGTTTATGTGATAATGCTGGTGTATGGCTCTCTCCTCTCAGTCCGCTGATGTAACAGTGCGTGTGGTAGTGCTGGTTTATGGCTCTCTCCTCTCATTCCCCTTATCTAACAGTGTGTGTGGTAGTGCTAGTGTATGATGGCCCTCTCCTCTTACTCCCCTGATGTAACAGTGTGTGTGGTAGTGCTGGTGTATGGTTCTCTCCTCTCACTCCCCTGATGTAACAGTGTGTGTGGTTGTGCTAATGTATGATGGCCCTCTCCTCCTACTCCCCTGATGTAACAGTGTGTGTGGTAGTGCTGGTGTATGGTTCTCTTCTCTCACTCTCCTGATTTAACAGTGGGTGTGGTAGTGCTAGTGTATGGCTCTCTCCTCCCACTCCCCTGATCTAGCTGTGTGTGGTAGTTCTAGTATATGGCTCTCTCCTTTCACTCTCCTGATCTAGCAGTGTGTGGTAGTGCAGGGGTATGGCTCTCTCCTCTCAGTCCCCTGATGTAACAGTGTGTGTGGTAGTGCTAGTGTATGGCTCTCTCTTCTCACTCCCCTGATCTAACAGTGTGTGTGGTAGTGCTAGTGTATGGCTCTCTCCTCTCACTCCCCTGATGTAAAAGTTTATGTGGTAGTGCTGGTGTATGGCTCTCTCCTCTCAGTCCCCTGATGTAACAGTGTGTGTGGTAGTGCTAGTGTATGGCTCTCTCTTCTCACTCCCCTGATCTAACAGTGTGCGTGGTAGTGCTAGTGTATGGCTCTCTCTTCTCACTCCCCTGATCTAACAGTTGTGCTGATTGCACGTTCGTTTTTTTTAGGGCGGCGCTGGCCCGATAGGTAGTGCCGCCGTCGTGCGCAGCCTACGTGAGGGAGCGAGAGAGAGGGCAGTCTGGGGTAGTCTGTGTCTAGTAGTCAGTCGTGATGGTAATCGCCAGAGGTATGTAGCTGTTCTCTCTCTCTCGCTCTCTAATACCGCCGTAACTATGCGGGATCGATCTGGTGATATAATTATTTCTATGGGGCAATGAGTTTATGGGGTTAAGTCGTCACTTATGCGGACAATAATTCAGATTTCAAATTGGTAAACTTGGTATATAGCTGGAAAATCTGTATAACTCACTTCATTCAGATTTATTGTTATCGTCCACTGGTAATTCTTATCACCCGATAAAACATAGAGACATATAATTGTAATCTCATCGTGCCTCAACATTTGTAAGTATCATTTATTAAAATTGTGTTGATCCAAATCTTACATTTTATTTCTGTAATAAAGGGGGGGGGGCACTCCTTTGACAGAAAAGGTCCTGCCGTTTCCCCGTTTCGTGATCCTACTCCCACGAAAAATTGACTACATCCCGTGAAGGGTAGTGCAATTCTCTGGTAGCAGAGCGTGGTTACGTTTCAAAAGTCGTAAGTGGGATTATTAGAAAGATAGTTTGGCTTTTCAAAATTTGGTTTGGATTGGAAGAGTAACAAGATGGTTACTGTAGTAGACGCGGCCTTTCTACGGAAAGGTGAACTAAATTTTGAGTTGGCTATACGAGGTGGAGTTTTGATTCCGACCGTGGATGTTGCGACCACATTGGAAGAGTTCCGTAAGGTGAAAGATTGCCCCATTAGACGGTTGAGTGCTGATAATGTGTTGGTGCAGGACGCACCGGGTGAATGCGAGAAGGCTTTGGTCGAATTTAAAGAGTTGTTTACTGATTCTGACTTGGGAAAGGCACTTACTAAACAGCAGCTTAGAAGGCTTTCTGCGAGGGTGACCCATTATATTCGAAGACCTGAATACCTCGTGAAATACTTTCCTGACCTTTCTTTTGGAACTTCGTTGCCTCAGTTACGCGAAGGGTTTCAGTCTATTTATCAGAGTTTGGACGGGGTAATGTCCAAAGATGGCGGCCCCGAACTATCCAACGAACAGCTTGCCGAAGTTTCTAGATCGATAAATCCCCTGGGCAGTGAAATGGTATCGGCATATCAGCGGATTAAGTTGTTACACCCGCTACAGGAATTTGTTCAATCCCAACCTGATTTTGTAGTGACAGATGTTACAACGGCTGTGGATTTTCTGAGATTTTTAGTACGTGCGAGTGAAACAGCTGAAAGGGCTGACGTGCCGCAAATTGTGTTGTTACAGGCAATTGCTAGCAAGGTTAAGGGCATGGCTCTCAATATTTTGGATCGATCTAAGCAGGCTACGCACCCCATACATGCTTTACATGAGGAAGTGTTACGATGTTTTGTCCCTCGTAGGGCGCTAATGGCCATAATTCAACAAAATTACTTGAGGCCGCAGGGGTTTCAGGAACCATTTTTGGAATATGTGGAGAGGGTTAAGCATTATGTACTTGTATTGCTGCTGCCTGACAGTGAGCAACAGGTGTGTGACATCGTTTTGTCAGGACTTACTAGGGAGACACGTTCAGCTTTGATCTTTACCAGCCGTCCCGTTACTTTTAGTGAATTGGACTCTTTGGTGCCGTCATTGGCCGAGCTTAACGAAGCCGATAGTGTACGTGGTTGCAACATAATTCGCTCTCCCCCCATCTTACCACGATTGAGTTTGCCTTCGTCAGTTGAGGTGCCTCCTCGGCGCAATGTGGCTGGGGCGCGTAATTGTTATAGGTGTGGAATGGAGGGGCATTTGGTGAGGCAGTGTCCCCTTACGCGTAATCGCCGATCTCAGGGAACAACATTGACCCGTGAAAGTGGGTACATCCCGAGGCGCATTTGACGCCAGGGACAGGGCAGAAGCCCTAGTGTTAATGCTATGTTTGGCCGCGTCAAGGGACTCCCGTTTGATTCAAAACCTTTTCTACACCTTGTGGTGGGGAAAGTACCAGTCACGACTTTGTTGGATACGGGGAGCAGTTGTTCCTTAGTGCAGGAGAAATATTTTAAAGAGGTATTGTCTAAGTGTGGGTTGAAGCCCGAGAGGGAACCCCTACATTGTGTTTCAGTAAATGGCCAAGAGTTTCAGGTCGAAAACATGGTGCTTCTTACTTTGCGATTCCCGCAGTTTACATGGAAACATTGGTGCTACCTGTTACCGGGGTTACCTCACCATTTGATTTTAGGAGCAGACTTTATGGCTCGGGTGGGGTTGGCCTTTGACTTTGCTAGGCGTGAGATATCTTTTGCTTTTGCACCAACCGTGAAGATCCCCTTCTATCGCAAGCGTATGGTACGATATTCAGCTTCATGTGTACGAAGCCCTTCAGACCTTCACTTAGGTGGTGGTAGGGATAGCTTGACCCATTTGACCGAGGAGCAGCAGGGTAAAATGGAGAACTTGTTACAACATTTCCACAAGTTATTTTCGGGGAAGCCGGGTGTTACTAATTTGATACAATACAAGATTGAGCTAGAGGACACCACTCCGGTAAAACTCCCGCCGTATAGGTTGACCCCTCCTAAGATGGCTGTTTTAAAGCACAAGATAAACAAAATGTTGGAACAAGGTATAATTCGCCCTTCTACATCTTCTTATAGTAGTCCCATGTTCCTAGTGCCTAAAGGGGATGGAGATTTTAGGCCCGTTGTTGACTACAGACGTTTAAATAAGAAAATCCGTTTGGAATCCCAACCTATCCCGGATTTACATACGGCTGCTCACCATTTTAAAGCAGCCAAGGTATTTACCACCCTGGACCTAAATAATGCGTACTATCAGATTCCCTTGTCGGAAGAGTCCAAACACGTGACCGGGTTCGCGACCCCTTGGCGCCTGTACGAGTTCCAAAGAGTTCCTTATGGTTTAGTCACCGGTGCCCAAGTGTTAACTAGATTGCTCGATAATCTGTTTTCTGACCTTAAATTTGAGTATGTTTACAATTATCTTGATGACGTAGTGATTTACTCGCCAGATTTTGATACCCATTGTGACCATTTGCGAGAAGTATTTAAACGGCTGGAAAGTGCCGGGTTGACGCTCAAGAAAGAAAAATGTGTCTTTGCGACGAGTCAGATTTCTTTCCTCGGCCATATAGTTTCACCTGCCGGGGTGACCATTGATCCGGATAGGACGAAATCCATTAGGACCTTTCCACCTCCTAAGAACGTGAAGGCTTTGGCGCGTTTTGTTGGCATGGTGAATTTTTTTAATAAGTTTATCCCCAATTATGCAGCCAGGGCGGAGCCCCTGAACCGGTTACGCCGAAAGGGAATACCTTTCATTTGGACCCAGGAACAGGAAAGCGCTTTTCTAGATCTCAAGCAAGCAATCATGAACCCTCCGGTCTTAGCATTTCCCGATTTTAGTAGGCGATTTATCTTGCAAACCGACGCAAGCAAAGGAGCCTTGGCCGCGGTCCTTTTGCAAGATTTCCCCTCCGGGCGTAGGCCCATTTATTATACCTCGAGAACTTTGACCGAGGTCGAGCGCAAGTATTCAGTCTATGAATTGGAAACTCTCGCGGTACTGTTGGGATTAGAAAAGTATAGGCAGTATTTAGAGCATGTAGAATTTACCCTGGAGTGTGACAACCAGGCGCTTACTTGGGCCCTTGCTACCCCAAGATCTACTGGGAGGTTGGCTCGTTGGGGCGTACGAATAGGAGCATTTAAGTTTACGCCCGTACACATCAGGGGAGCTGATAACTGTTTAGCGGACGCCTTGACACGTGTGTTTGCTGAACCTGACCCTCCCTCTTCTAGCCTGACGTTGGACATAGGCGTTTGCGTAGCTTTTCCTGAATTGTACACCAGTATAGGCGAGCACCAACGCAGAGATGTGACGATTAAACAAATAATATTAAATATTGAGAGAGGTCAATGCGTAGATGGGTATTTTCTTAAGGACGGGGTTTTGATGATTCGACATAACCGGGATAACAAGACGAAGATAGTCCTCCCCCAGTCTTTAATACCTGTGGTGTTTGATTATTACCATAATTCACCGTTAGGGGGCCATTTGGGTATTTCCAAAACCAAAAATAAAATCTGTGAATATTTCACTTGGCCGGGAATGGTTAAGGATATCGTCAGTAGGATTAAATCATGTCATGTTTGCGCCATGGCTAAGCCGGCCCAATGTGCCATGTGGAAAGGTTTGGCATCCGAGGTGGCCACTAGGCCCTTAGAGAAGTTATTTGTTGATTTTGTGGGGCCATTTCCCCGCTCGGTTCAGGGCAATACTTATGCGTTAGTGACGGTTGACTCCTTTAGTAAATTTGTGTGGTTAAATCCTTTACCCAAGGCCAATGCCAGAGGCGTTATAAAGGTTTTAGCTTCCATTTTTGCGGCCTTTGGTGCTCCTCGCTATCTGGTTACGGATAATGGCTCTCAGTTTACCTCAAGTGTTTTCAGGAACTTCTGTTTTGGTTGGGGGGTCAAAACCATCAATACCACTCCGTATTACCCTTGCCCTTCACACGCCGAAAGGTTCAATAGAAACCTTAAGTCAGCCTTAATAGCATATCATCACGATAACTATTCAAAGTGGGATACCAATTTACCACGTCTACAGTTAGCCTTTAATTCCGCTCGCCATGAGTCGCATGGCGTTACCCCATACCGGTTGATGTTAGCTTACACGCCTAATTCACCATTAGCTAATCTTTGGCACTTGGATGATTTGTTGCCTCAAAAGTATACTCAAGAAGAGATACGTAAGACCTGGAAGTCTGCCTTTCGTAATCTCATCAGAGCCCATGCTGAGGTAAAGCGACGCTATGACGCCGGCAAGAGGCCTTCGCCGTACGCTATAGGTCAGAGAGTGTTTTGTAAGTTCTTTACGCAATCGTCCAAGGGTAACGCATATGCCGCCAAGTTGGCCCCGAGGTATGTCGGGCCGTATGGAATTATAGATATATATATAAAAATGTTTCAGTACGTCTAAAAGACTTACGTAATGGCAGAGAGAGGAGAGCTCATATTTCCCAATTAAAACCTTTTGTGTAGGTTAAGGTGTAGAACCTCCCTTCTACTTCATTCCTTGTTGCTTTTCGTTATTTGTTTTGGTTAGTGTGTTGTTATGATGTGAAGTTACTGTTTGTTTATATTTGGTGTTTGTTTTCCTTTGTATGTTATTGTTATGGTGTGGGAGGAGTACTTTATTTTGGTATGAAGCGTGCCATGTGTTTAGCGGGTAGCATACCTTCACGGCTCCACTAGTTTTTCGTTCCTCCCCGCCCTGTTGTGATGTGTGTGTTTGTGGTATGTTTGAGAAGTGTTTCTGGAGTGTTTGCAACATGTTTGAGAAGTTTTTCTGGAATGTTTAGAGTGTGTGTGTCTGGTGGTCTTTTCTCGTTTACCAATTATGTGTGATATGTTTTGTGTTTTTGTGTTGTCTGGCCAGTAAGGGGGTTTTATATGCGCATTAATTTGTACAAGGCCTTGTTTTTCAGCTGATAATTTAAATAATGTATATTGAATGTTATTACTCTTGTCATTCTTAATATTAGCGTTATATTGTTATTGTTAAATAATTGATATCGAATGTTATCACTTTCTGATTTAGTTACTAAATTGCTTTGCATTTTATATTGTTATTGTTAAACACTTTATTGTTAATTGTTATCACCTTTTGTGATTCTAAAATTAATTTGAATTGTTATTTCCTGTTAAATATCTGTGCTTGTAGATAACCACACTTGGTGGTAAGGTAAATTGCCCAAGGTTATATGCCAGTGATTCTATCTAAGAGTTCAGTAACAGCCTATTTGAAATCTGCGAATGTTCCTTTTTCTGCCGGATTTGATTTCTGTTTACAGCCTCACCAAACCTTTGTCTACCCCTCCGAAAGCACCTGACCATCTCAAGTTGGCACTGTTGAGCGATGAATCTGGCGATCAACTGTTGTTATGCTGCAGCTATAAGAGTCGGAATGTGGAGTCCTGGTGGACAGAGTTCCGCAGTTACGATGGGGCGCCGTTTGCGTCGGTTGTGTCTACGTCGGGTGTTCACGCACAAGCATCTTGGCGACATGACCCTCATTTCAGCGAGTGCTAAGACTCATACCCAAAGTCAGGATCGACGGCCTTCGCACTCGGCAACGTGGGATTCTTCTGACGAAAGACAATTGGCGATCAACTAAGCCCCTCTGCCAGTGAACAAGTGTCCCCAGTGTTACTGTGACCCCAACAGTGAATTGGTGAAGGTGATAGTGTTCTATGCCAGTGATCTCACAGTGACCAAAACAAAATAATCTGGTGGTTCAAGGTGTATCCTTTAAGTTCTTGGCTGTGTCTTAACCATGTTTAATCTGCCTTTATCCTATGGTGAGGTGATGTTGTTAGATGGGGGAGGGGGTGATTGTGCTGATTGCACGTTCGTTTTTTTTTAAGGGCGGCGCTCGCCCGATAGGTAGTGCTGCCGTCGTGCGCAGCCTACGTGAGGGAGCGAGAGAGAGGGCAGTCTGGGGTAGTCTGTGTCTAGTAGTCAGTCGTGATGGTAATCGCCAGAGGTATGTAGCTGTTCTCTCTCTCTCGCTCTCTACTACCGCCGTAACTATGCGGGATCGATCTGGTGATATAATTATTTTTATGGGGCAATGAGTTTATGGGGTTAAGTCGTCACTTATGCGGACAATAATTCAGATTTCAAATTGATAAACTTGGTATATAGCTGGAAAATCTGTATAACTCACTTCATTCAGATTTATTGTTATCGTCCACTGGTAATTCTTATCACCCGATAAAACATAGAGACATATAATTGTAATCTCATCATGCCTCAACATTTGTAATTATCATTTATTAAAATTGTGTTGATCCAAATCTTACATTTTATTTCTGTAATAAAGGGGGGGGGCACTCCTTTGACAGAAAAGGTCCTGCCGTTTCCCCGTTTCGTGATCCTACTCCCACGAAAAATTGACTACATCCCGTGAAGGGTAGTGCACAGTGTGTGTGGTGGTGCTAGTGTATGGCTCTCTCCTCTCACTCCCCTGATGTAAAAGTTTATGTGGTAGTGCTGGTGTATGGCTCTCTCCTCTCACTCCCCTGATGTAACAGTGTGTGTGGTAGTGCTAGTGTATGGCTCTCTCCTCTCACTCCCCTGATCCAACAGTGTGTGTGGTGGTGCTAGTGTATGGCTCTCTCCTCTCACTCCCCTGATGTAAAAGTTTATGTGGTAGTGCTTGTGTATGGCTCTCTCCTCTCAGTCCGCTGATGTAACAGTGCGTGTGGTAGTGCTAGTGTATGGCTCTCTAGTCTGAGTCCGCTGATCTAACAGTGTGTGTGGTAGTGCTAGTGTATGGCTCTCTCCTCTCACTCCCCTGATGTAACAGTGTGTGTGGTAGTGCTAGTGTATGGCTCTCTCCTCTCACTCCCCTGGTGTAACAGTGTGTGTGGTAGTGCTGGTGTATGGCTCTCTCCTCTTACTCCCCTCATGTAGCAGTGTGTGTGGCAGTGCTAGTGTATGGCTCTCTCCTCTCACTCCCCTGATGTAACAGTTTGTGTGGTAGTGCTGGTGTATGACTCTCTCCTCTTACTCCCCTGATGTAACAGTGTGTGTGGTAGTCCTAGTGTATGGTTCTCTCTTCTCTGTCCCCTGATGTAACAGTGTGTGTGGTAGTGCTGGTGTATGGCTCTCTGTTCTCTGTCCCCTGATGTAACAGTGTGTGTGGTAGTGCTGGTGTATGGCTCTCTCCTCTCTGTCCCCTGATGTAACAGTGTGTGTGGTAGTGCTAGTGTATGGCTCTCTCCTCTCACTCCCCTGATCTAGCAGTGTGTGTGGTAGTGCTAGTGTATGGCTCTCTCCTCTCACTCACCTAATCTAACAGTGTGTGGTAGTGCTAATGTATGGCTCTCTCCTCTCACTCCCCTGATCTAACAGCGTGTGTGGTAGTGCTAGTGTATGGCTCTCTCCTCTCACTCCCCTGATCTAACAGTGTGTGTGGTAGTGCTAGTGTATGACACTCTCCTCTCACTCCCCTGATGTAACAGTGTGAGTGGTACTGCTAGTGTATGATGGCTCTCTCCTCTCACTCCCCTGATGTAACAATGTGTGTGGTAGTGCTAGTGTATGACTCTCTCCTCTCACTCCCCTGATGTAACAGTGTGTGTGGTAGTGCTGGTGTATGACTCTCTCCTCTCACTCCCCTGATGTAACAGTGTGTGTGGTAGTACTGGTGTATTACTCTCTCCTCTCACTCCCCTGTTGTAACATTGTGTGTGGTAGTGCTGTTGTATGACTCTCTCCTCTCACTCCCCTGATGCAAATATGTGTGTGGTACTGCTAGTGTATGATGGCTCTCTCCTCTCACTCCCCTGATGTAACAGTGTGTGTGGCATAGCTGGTGTATGCCTCTCTCCTCTCACTCCCCTCATGTAACTGTGTGTGGAATACTAGGGTATGGCTCTCTCCTCTCACTCCCCTGATGTAACAGGGTGTGTGGTAGTGCTGGTGTATGGCTCTCTCCTCTCACTCCCGTCATCTAACAGTGTGTGTGGTAGTGCTAGTGTTTGACTCTCTCCTCTCACTCCCCTGATGTAACCTTGTGTGTGGTAGTACTGGTGTATGACTCTCTCCTCTTACTATCCTGATGTAACAGTGTGTGTGGTAGTGCTGGTGTATGACTCTCTCCTCTCACTCCCCTGATGTAACAGTGTGTGTGGTAGTACTGGTGTATGACTCTCTCCTCTTACTATCCTGATGTAACAGTGTGTGTGGTAGTGCTGGTGTATGACTCTCTCCTCTCACTCCCCTGATGTAACAGTGTGTGTGGTAGTACTGGTGTATGACTCTCTCCTCTCACTCCCCTGATGTAACATTGTGTGTGGTAGTGCTGGTGTATGACTCTCTCCTCTCACTCCCCTGATGTAACAGTGTGTGTGGTAGTACTGGTGTATGACTCTCTCCTCTCACTCCCCTGATGTAACATTGTGTGTGGTAGTGCTGGTGTACGACTCTCTCCTCTTACTATCCTGACGTAACAGTGTGTGTGGTAGTGCTGGTGTATGACTCTCTCCTCTCACTCCCCTGATGTAACAGTGTGTGTGGTAGTACTGGTGTATGAATCTCTCCTCTCACTCCCCTGATGTAACGGTGTGTGTGGTAGTGCTGGTGTATGACTCTCTCCTCTCAGTCCCCTGATCTAACAATGTGTTTGGTAGTGCTGGTGTATGACTCTCTCCTCTCACTCCCCTGATGTAACAGTGTATGTGGTAGTACTGGTGTATGACTCTCTCCTCTCACTCCCCTGATGTAACGGTGTGTGTGGTAGTACTGGTGTATGACTCTCTCCTCTCACTCCCCTGATGTAACGGTGTGTGTGGTAGTGCTGGTGTATGACTCTCTCCTCTCACTCCCCTGATGTAACAGTGTGTGTAGTAGTGCTAGTGTATGGCTCTCTCCTCTCACTCCCGTAATGTAACAGTGCGTGTGGTAGTACTGGTGTATGACTCTCTCCTCTCAGTCCCCTGATCTAACAATGTGTTTGGTAGTGCTGGTGTATGGCTCTCTCCTCTCACTCCCCTTTTGTAGCAGTGTGTGGTAGTGCTAGTGTATGATGGCCCTCTCCTCCTACTCCCCTGATGTAACAGTGTGTGTGGTAGTGCTGGTGTATGGTTCTCTCCTCTCACTCCCCTGATGTAACAGTTTGTGTGGTAGTGCTAGTGTATGATGGCCCTCTCCTCTTACTCCCCTTATGTAACAGTGTGTGTGGTAGTGCTGGTGTATGGTTCTCTCCTCTTATTCCCCTGATGTAACAGTTTGTGTGGTAGTGCTAGTGTATGATGGCCCTCTCCTCTTACTCCCCTGATGTAACAGTGTGTGTGGTAGTGCTGGTGGATGGTTCTCTCCTCTCACTCCCCTGATGTAACAGTGCGTGTGGTAGTGCTGGTGTATGGTTCTCTCCTCTCACTCCCCTGATGTAACAGTGTGTGTGGTAGTGCTGGTGTATGGTTCTCTCCTCTCACTCCCCTGATGTAACAGTGTGTGTGGTACTGCTGGTGTATGGTTCTCTCCTCTTACTCCCCTGATGTAACAGTTTGTGTGGTAGTGCTAGTGTATAATGGCCCTCTCCTCTTACTCCCCTGATGTAACAGTGTGTGTGGTAGTGCTAGTGTATGATGGCCATCTCCTCTTACTCCCCTGATGTAACAGTGTGTGTGGTAGTGCTGGTGTATGGCTCTCTCCTCTTACTCCCCTGATGTAACAGTGTGTGTGGTAGTGCTAGTGTATGGCTCTCTCCTCTTACTCCCCTGATGTAACAGTGTGTGTGGTAGTGCTAGTGTATGATGGCCCTCTCCTCATACTCCCCTGATGTAACAGTGTGTGTGGTAGTGCTGGTGTATGATGGCCCTCTCCTCTTACTCCCCTGATGTAACAGTGTGTGTGGTAGTGCTAGTGTATGATGGCCCTCTCCTCTTACTCCCCTGATGTAACAGTGTGTGTGGTAGTGCTAGTGTATGATGGCCCTCTCCTCTTACTCCCCTGATGTAACAGTGTGTGTGGTAGTGCTGGTGTATGATGGCCCTCTCCTCTTACTCCCCTGATGTAACAGTGTGTGTGGTAGTGCTAGTGTATGATGGCCCTCTCCTCTTACTCCCCTGATGTAACAGTGTGTGTGGTAGTGCTGGTGTATGGCTCTCTCCTCTTACTCCCCTGAAGTAACAGTGTGTGTGGTAGTGCTAGTGTATGGCTCTCTCCTCTTACTCCCCTGATGTAACAGTGTGTGTGGTAGTGCTAGTGTATGATGGCCCTCTCCTCTTACTCCCCTGATGTAACAGTGTGTGTGGTAGTGCTAGTGTATGATGGCCCTCTCCTCTTACTCCCCTGATGTAACAGTGTGTGTGGTAGTGCTGGTGTATGGCTCTCTCCTCTTACTCCCCTGATGTAACAGTGTGTGTGGTAGTGCTAGTGTATGGCTCGCTCCTCTCACTCCCCTGATGTAACAGTGTGTGTGGTAGTGCTAGTGTATGGCTCTCTCCTCTTACTCCCCTGATGTAACAGTTAGTGTGGTAGTGCTAGTGTATGATGGCCCTCTCCTCTTACTCCCCTGATGTAACAGTATGTGTGGTAGTGCTGGTGTATGGCCCTCTCCTCTTACTCCCCTGATGTAACAGTGTGTGTGGTAGTGCTAGCGTATGGCTCTCTCCTCTCACTCCCGTGATGTTACAGTGCGTGTGGTAGTACTGGTGTATGACTCTCTCCTCTCAGTCCCCTGATCTAACAATGTGTTTGGTAGTGCTGGTGTATGGCTCTCTCCTCTCACTCCCCTTTTGTAGCAGTGTGTGGTAGTCCTAGTGTATGATGGCCCTCTCCTCTTACTCCCCTGATGTAACAGTGTGTGTGGTAGTGCTGGTGTATGGTTCTCTCCTCTCACTCCCCTGATGTAACAGTGTGTGTGGCATAGCTGGTGTATGCCTCTCTCCTCTCACTCCCCTCATGTAACTGTGTGTGGAATACTAGGGTATGGCTCTCTCCTCTCACTCCCCTGATGTAACAGTGTGTGTGGTAGTGCTGGTGTATGGCTCTCTCATCTCACTCCCGTCATCTAACAGTGTGTATGGTAGTGCTAGTGTTTGACTCTCTCCTCTCACTCCCCTGATGTAACAGTGTGTGTGGTAGTACTGGTGTATGACTCTCTCCTCTTACTATCCTGATGTAACAGTGTGTGTGGTAGTGCTGGTGTATGACTCTCTCCTCTCACTCCCCTGATGTAACAGTGTGTATGGTAGTACTGGTGTATGACTCTCTCCTCTTACTATCCTGATGTAACAGTGTGTGTGGTAGTGCTGGTGTATGACTCTCTCCTCTCACTCCCCTGATGTAACAGTGTGTGTGGTAGTACTGGTGTATGACTCTCTCCTCTCACTCCCCTGATGTAACATTGTGTGTGGTAGTGCTGGTGTATGACTCTCTCCTCTCACTCCCCTGATTTAACAGTGTGTGTCGTAGTACTGGTGTATGACTCTCTCCTCTCACTCCCCTGATGTAACATTGTGTGTGGTAGTGCTGGTGTATGACTCTCTCCTCTTACTATCCTGATGTAACAGTGTGTGTGGTAGTGCTGGTGTATGACTCTCTCCTCTCACTCCCCTGATGTAACAGTGTGTGTGGTAGTACTGGTGTATGACTCTCTCCTCTCACTCCCCTGATGTAACGGTGTGTGTGGTAGTGCTGGTGTATGACGCTCTCCTCTCAGTCCCCTGATCTAACAATGTGTGTGGTAGTGCTGGTGTATGCCTCTCTCCTCTCACTCCCCTGATGTAACAGTGTGTGTAGTAGTGCTAGTGTATGACTCTCTCCTCTCACTCCCCTGATGTAACAGTGTGTGTGGTAGTACCGGTGTATGACTCTCTCCTCTTACTATCCTGATGTAACAGTGTGTGTGGTAGTGCTAGTGTATGGCTCTCTCCTCTCACTCCCGTGATGTAACAGTGCGTGTGGTAGTGCTGGTGTATGGCTCTCTCCTCTCACTCCCCTTTTGTAGCAGTGTGTGGTAGTGCTAGTGTATGATGGCCCTCTCCTCCTACTCCCCTGATGTAACAGTGTGTGTGGTAGTGCTGGTGTATGGTTCTCTCCTCTCACTCCCCTGATGTAACAGTTTGTGTGGTAGTGCTAGTGTATGATGGCCCTCTCCTCTTACTCCCCTGATGTAACAGCGTGTGTGGTAGTGCTGGTGTATGGTTCTCTCCTCTTATTCCCCAGATGTAACAGTTTGTGTGGTAGTGCTAGTGTATGATGGCCCTCTCCTCTTACTCCCCTGATGTAACAGTGTGTGTGGTAGTGCCGGTGGATGGTTCTCTCCTCTCACTCCCCTGATGTAACAGTGCGTGTGGTAGTGCTGGTGTATGGTTCTCTCCTCTCACTCCCCTGATGTAACAGTGCGTGTGGTAGTGCTGTTGTATGGTTCTCTCCTCTCACTCCCCTGATGTAACAGTGTGCGTGGTAGTGCTGGTGTATGGTTCTCTCCTCTCACTCCCCTGATGTAACAGTTTGTGTGGTAGTGCTAGTGTATGATGGCCCTCTCCTCTTACTCCCCCGATGTAACAGTGTGTGTGGTAGTGCTGGTGTATGGCTCTCTCCTCTTACTCCCCTGATGTAACAGTGTGTGTGGTAGTGCTAGTGTATGGCTCTCTCCTCTTACTCCCCTGATGTAACAGTGTGTGTGGTAGTGCTAGTGTATGATGGCCCTCTCCTCTTACTCCCCTGATGTAACAGTGTGTGTGGTAGTGCTGGTGTATGGCTCTCTCCTCTTACTCCCCTGATGTAACAGTGTGTGTGGTAGTGCTAGCGTATGATGGCTCTCTCCTCTTACTCCCCTGATGTAACAGTGTGTGTGGTAGTGCTAGTGTATGGCTCTCTCCTCTTACTCCCCTGATGTAACAGTTTGTGTGGTAGTGCTAGTGTATGATGGCCCTCTCCTCTTACTCCCCTGATGTAACAGTGTGTGTGGTAGTGCTGGTGTATGCCTCTCTCCTCTCACTCCCCTGATGTAACAGTGTGTGTGGTAGTGCTGGTGTATGGCTCTCTCCTCTTACTCCCCTGATGTAACAGTGTGTGTGGTAGTGCTAGTGTATGGCTCTCTCCTCTCA
Source organism: Tenodera sinensis (assembly GCA_030765045.1). Lineage (NCBI taxonomy): Eukaryota > Metazoa > Arthropoda > Insecta > Mantodea > Mantidae > Tenodera > Tenodera sinensis. Next base: position 3,374,245 of record CM060964.1, read on the forward strand.
CTCCCGTGATGTAACAGTGCGTGTGGTAGTACTGGTGTATGACTCTCTCCTCTCAGTCCCCTGATCTAACAATGTGTTTGGTAGTGCTGGTGTATGGCTCTCTCCTCTCACTCCCCTTTTGTAGCAGTGTGTGGTAGTGCTAGTGTATGATGGCCCTCTCCTCTTACTCCCCTGATGTAACAGTGTGTGTGGTAGTGCTGGTGTATGGTTCTCTCCTCTTACTCCCCTGATGTAACAGTTTGTGTGGTAGTGCTGGTGTATGACTCTCTCCTCTCACTCCCCTGATGTAACGGTGTGTGTGGTAGTGCTGGTGTATGACTCTCTCCTCTCAGTCCCCTGATCTAACAATGTGTTTGGTAGTGCTGGTGTATGACTCTCTCCTCTCACTCCCCTGATGTAACAGTGTGTGTGGTAGTACTGGTGTATGACTCTCTCCTCTCAGTCCCCTGATCTAACAATGTGTTTGGTAGTGCTGGTGTATGACTCTCTCCTCTCACTCCCCTGATGTAACAGTGTGTGAGGTAGTGCTGGTGTATGGCTCTCTCCTCTCACTCCCCTGATGTAACGGTGTGTGTGGTAGTGCTGGTGTATGCCTCTCTCCTCTCACTCCCCTGATGTAACGGTGTGTGTGGTAGTACTGCTGTATGACTCTCTCCTCTCACTCCCCTGATGTAACGGTGTGTGTGGTAGTGCTGGTGTATGCCTCTCTCCTCTCACTCCCCTGATGTAACAGTGTGTGTAGTAGTGCTAGTGTATGACTCTCTCCTCTCACTCCCCTGATGTAACAGTGTGTGTGGTAGTACCGGTGTATGACTCTCTCCTCTTACTATCTTGATGTAACAGTGTGTGTGGTAGTGCTAGTGTATGGCTCTCTCCTCTCACTCCCGTGATGTAACAGTGCGTGTGGTAGTGCTGGTGTATGGCTCTCTCCTCTCACTCCCCTTTTGTAGCAGTGTGTGGTAGTGCTAGTGTATGATGGCCCTCTCCTCCTACTCCCCTGATGTAACAGTGTGTGTGGTAGTGCTGGTGTATGGTTCTCGCCTCTCACTCCCCTGATGTAACAGTTTGTGTGGTAGTGCTAGTGTATGATGGCCCTCTCCTCTTACTCCCCTGATGTAACAGTGTGTGTGGTAGTGCCGGTGGATGGTTCTCTCCTCTCACTCCCCTGATGTAACAGTGCGTGTGGTAGTGCTGGTGTATGGTTCTCTCCTCTCACTCCCCTGATGTAACAGTGCGTGTGGTAGTGCTGGTGTATGGTTCTCTCCTCTCACTCCCCTGATGTAACAGTGCGTGTGGTAGTGCTGGTGTATGGTTCTCTCCTCTCACTCCCCTGATGTAACAGTGCGTGTGGTAGTGCTGGTGTATGGTTCTCTCCTCTCACTCCCCTGATGTAACAGTGTGCGTGGTAGTGCTGGTGTATGGTTCTCTCCTCTCACTCCCCTGATGTAACAGTTTGTGTGGTAGTGCTAGTGTATGATGGCCCTCTTCTCTTACTCCCCTGATGTAACAGTGTGTGTGGTAGTGCTGGTGTATGGCTCTCTCCTCTTACTCCCCTGATGTAACAGTGTGTGTGGTAGTGCTAGTGTATGGCTCTCTCCTCTTACTCCCCTGATGTAACAGTGTGTGTGGTAGTGCTAGTGTATGATGGCCCTCTCCTCTTACTCCCCTGATGTAACAGTGTGTGTGGTAGTGCTGGTGTATGGCTCTCTCCTCTTACTCCCCTGATGTAACAGTGTGTGTGGTAGTGCTAGTGTATGATGGCTCTCTCCTCTTACTCCCCTGATGTAACAGTGTGTGTGGTAGTGCTAGTGTATGGCTCTCTCCTCTTACTCCCCTGATGTAACAGTGTGTGTGGTAGTGCTGGTGTATGCCTCTCTCCTCTTACTCCCCTGATGTAACAGTGTGTGTGGTAGTGCTGGTGTATGGCTCTCTCCTCTTACTCCCCTGATGTAACAGTGTGTGTGGTAGTGCTAGTGTATGGCTCTCTCCTCTCACTCCCGTGATGTAAAGGTGCGTGTGGTAGTACTGGTGTATGACTCTCTCCTCTCAGTCCCCTGATCTAACAATGTGTTTGGTTGTGCTGGTGTATGGCTCTCTCCTCTCACTCCCCTTTTGTAGCAGTGTGTGGTAGTGCTAGTGTATGGTTCTCTCCTCTCACCCCCCTGATGTAACAGTTTGTGTGGTAGTGCTGGTGTATGGCTCTCTCCTCTTACTCCCCTGATGTAACAGTGTGTGTGGTAGTGCTAGTGTATGGCTCTCTCCTCTCACTCCCGTGATGTAAAGGTGCGTGTGGTAGTACTGGTGTATGACTCTCTCCTCTCAGTCCCCTGATCTAACAATGTGTTTGGTAGTGCTGGTGTATGGCTCTCTCCTCTCACTCCCCTTTTGTAGCAGTGTGTGGTAGTGCTAGTGTATGGTTCTCTCCTCTCACTCCCCTGATGTAACAGTTTGTGTGGTAGTGCTGGTGTATGGCTCTCTCCTCTCACTCCCCTTTTGTAGCAGTGTGTGGTAGTGCTAGTGTATGGTTCTCTCCTCTTACTCCCCTGATGTAACAGTTTGTGTGGTAGTGCTGGTGTATGGCTCTCTCCTCTTACTCCCCTGATGTAACAGTGTGTGTGGTAGTGCTAGTGTATGGCTCTCTCCTCTCACTCCCGTGATGTAAAGGTGCGTGTGGTAGTACTGGTGTATGACTCTCTCCTCTCAGTCCCCTGATCTAACAATGTGTTTGGTAGTGCTGGTGTATGGCCCTCTCCTCTTACTCCCCTGATGTAACAGTGTGTGTGGTAGTGCTGGTGTATGGTTCTCTCCTCTTACTCCCCTGATGTAACAGTTTGTGTGGTAGTGCTGGTTTATGGTTCTCTCCTCTCACTCCCCTGATGTAACAGTGTATGTGGTAGTGCTGGTGTATGGTTCTCTCCTCTCACTCCCCTGATGTAACAGTATATGTGGTAGTGCTAGTGTATGGCCCTCTCCTCTTACTCCCCTGATGTAACAGTTTGTGTGGTAGGGCTGGTGTATGATGGCCCTCTCCTCTTACTCCCCTGATGTAACAGTTTGTGTGGTAGTGCTAGTGTATGATGGCCCTCTCCTCCTACTCCCCTGATATAACAGTGTGTGTGGTAGTGCTGGTGTATGGTTCTCTCCTCTCACTCCCCTGATCTAACTGTGTGTGGTAGTTCTAGTATATAGCTCTCTCCTTTCACTCCCCTGATTTAGCAGTGTGTGTGGTAGTGCTAGTGTTTGGCTCTCTCCTCTCACTCCCCTGATGTAACAGTGTGTGTGGTAGTGCTAGTGTATGGCTCTCTCCTCTCACTCCACTGATGTAACAGTATATCTGGTAGTGCTAGTGTATGGCTCTCTCCTCTCACTCCCCTGATGTAACAGTGTGTGTGGTAGTGCTAGTTTATGGCTCTCTCCTCTTACTCCCCTGATGTAACAGTTTGTGTGGTAGTGCTAGTGTATGATGGCCCTCTCCTCTTACTCCCCTGATGTAACAGTGTGTGTGGTAGTGCTGGTGTATGCCTCTCTCCTCTTACTCCCCTGATGTAACAGTGTGTGTGGTAGTGCTGGTGTATGGCTCTCTCCTCTTACTCCCCTGATGTAACATTGTGTGTGGTAGTGCTGGTGTATGACTCTCTCCTCTTACTATCCTGATGTAACAGTGTTTGTGGTAGTGCTGGTGTATGCCTCTCTCCTCTTACTCCCCTGATGTAACAGTGTGTGTGGTAGTGCTGGTGTATGCCTCTCTCCTCTTACTCCCCTGATGTAACAGTGTGTGTGGTAGTGCTGGTGTATGCCTCTCTCCTCTTACTCCCCTGATGTAACAGTGTGTGTGGTAGTGCTGGTGTATGCCTCTCTCCTCTTACTCCCCTGATGTAACAGTGTGTGTGGTAGTGCTGGTGTATGCCTCTCTCCTCTTACTCCCCTGATGTAACAGTGTGTGTGGTAGTGCTAGTGTATGGTTCTCTCCTCTCACTCCCCTGATCTAACAGTATATGTGGTAGTGCTAGTGTATGGTTCTCTCCTCTCACTCCCCTTATCTAACAGTGTGTGTGGTAGTGCTGGTGTATGGCTCTCTCCTCTTACTCCCCTGATGTAGCAGTATATGTTGTTGTGCTGGTGTATGGTTCTCTCCTCTCAGTCCCCTGATCTAACAGTGTGTGTGGTAGTGCTAGTGTATGGCTCTCCTCTCACTCCCCTGATGTAACAGTATATGTTGTTGTGCTGGTGTATGGTTCTCTCCTCTCACTCCCCTTATCTAACAGTGTGTGTGGTAGTGCTGGTGTATGGCTCTCCTCTCACTCCCCTGATGTAACAGTATATGTTGTTGTGCTGGTGTATGGTTCTCTCCTCTCACTCCCCTGATGTAGCAGTATATGTTGTTGTGCTGGTATATGGCTCTCTCCTCTCAGTCCCGTGATGTAACAGTGTGTGTGGTAGTGCTAGCGTATGGCTCTCTCCTCTCACTCCCCTGATGTAGCAGTGTGTGTGGTAGTGCTAGTGTATGGCTCTCTCGTCTCACTCCCCTGATGTAACAGTATATGTTGGTGTGCTGGTGTATGGTTCTCTCCTCTCACTCCCCTTATCTAACAGTGTGTGTGGTAGTGCTAGTGTATGGCTCTCTCCTCTCACTCCCCTGATGTAGCAGCGTAAGTGGTAGTGCTAGTGTATGGCTCTCTCGTCTCACTCCCCTGATGTAACAGTATATGTAGTTGTGCTGGTGTATTTCTGTCTCCTCTCAGTCCCCTGATGTAACAGTGCGTGTGGTAGTGCTGGTGTATGGCTCTCTCCTCTCAGTTGCCTGATCTAACAGTGTGTGTGGTAGTGCTAGTGTATGGCTCTCTCCTCTCAGTCCCCTGATCTAACAATGTGTGTGGTAGTGCTAGTGTATTGCTCTCTCCTCTCACTCTCCTGATCTAACAGTGTGTGTTCTAGTGCTAGAGTATGGCTCTCTCCTCTCAGTTGCCTGATCTAACAGTGTGTGTGGTATTGCTAGTGTATGGCACTCTCCTCTCACTCCCCTGATGTAACAGTGTGTGTGGTAGTGCTAGTGTATGGCTCTCCTCTCACTCCCCTGATGTAACAGTGTGTGTGGTAGTGCTAGAGTATGGCTCTCTCCTCTCAGTCCCCTGATGTAACAGTGTGTGTGGTAGTGCTAGTGTATGGCTCTCCTCTCACTCCCCTGATGTAACAGTGTGTGCGGTAGTGCTGGTGTATGGCTCTCTCCTCTCACTCCCCTGATGTAACAGTGTGTGTGGTAGTGCTAGTGTATGGCTCTCCTCTCACTCCCCTGATGCAACAGTGTGTGTTCTAGCGCAAGAGTATGGCTCTCTCCTCTCACTCCCCTGATGTAACAGTGCGTGTGGTAGTGCTGGTGTATGGCTCTCTCCTCTCACTCCCCTGATGTAACAGTATGTGTGTTCTAGTGCTAGAGTGTGGCACTCTCCTCTCACTCCCCTGATGTAACAGTGTGTGTTCTAGTGCTAGAGTGTGGCACTCTCCTCTCACTCCCCTGATGTAACAGTGTGTGTTCTAGTGCTAGAGTGTGGCACTCTCCTCTCACTCCCCTGATGTAACAGTGTGTGTGGTAGTGCTAGGGTATGGCTCTCTCCTCTCACTCCCCTGATGTAACAGTATGTGTGGTAGTGGTAGTGTATGCCTCTCTCCTCTCACTCCCCTGATGTAACAGTGTGTGTGGTAGTGGTGGTGTATTTCTCTCTCCTCTCACTCCCCTGATGTAGCAGTGTGTGTGGTAGTGCTAGAGTGTGGCACTCTCCTCTTACTCCCCTGATGTAACTGTGTGTCTGGTAGTGCTGGTGTATGGCTCTCTCCTCTCAGTCCCCTGATGTAACTGTGTGTGTGGTAGTGCTGGTGTATGGCTCTCTCCACTCAGTCCCCTGATGTAACAGTGTGTGTGGTAGTGCTGGTGTATGGCTCTCTCCTCTCCCTCCCCTGATGTAACAGTGTGTGTGGTAGTGCTGGTGTATGGCACTCTCCTCTCACTCCCCTGATGTAACTGTGTATGTGGTAGTGCTGGTGTATTTCTCTCTCCTCTCACTCCCCTGATGTAGCAGTGTGTGTGGTAGTGCTAGAGTGTGGCACTCTTCTCTTACTCCCCTGATGTAGCAGTGTGTGTGGTAGTGCTGGTGTATGGCACTCTCCTCTTAATCCCCTGATGTAACAGTGTGTGTGGTAGTGCTGGTGTATTTCTCTCTCCTCTCACTCCCCTGATGTAGCAGTGTGTGTGGTAGTGCTAGTGTATTTCTCTCTCCTCTCACTCCCCTGATGTAACAGTGTGTGTGGTAGTGCTGGTGTATTTCTCTCTCCTGTCACACCGCTGATGTAACTGTGTGTGTGGTAGTGCTGGTGTATGGCTCTCTCCGCTCACTCCCCTGATGTAACAGTGTGTGTGGTAGTGCTGGTGTATGGCTCTCTCCTCTCAGTCCCCTGATGTAGCAGTGTGTGTGGTAGTGCTAGAGTGTGGCTCTCTCCTCTCACTCCCCTGATGTAACAGTGTGTGTGGTAGTGCTGGTGTATTTCTCTCTCCTCTCACTCCCCTGATGTAACTGTGTGTGTGGTAGTGCTAGAGTGTGGCACTCTCCTCTCACTCCCCTGATGTAGCAGTGTGTGTGGTAATACTGGTGTATTTCTCTCTCCTCTCACTCCCCTGATGTAACTGTGTGTGTGGTAGTGCTAGAGTGTGGCACTCTCCTCTTACTCCCCTGATGTAACTGTGTGTGTGGTAGTGCTAGAGTGTGGCACTCTCCTCTTACACCCCTGATGTTGCAGTGTTTGTGGTTTTGCTAGAGTGTGGCACTCTCCTCTTACTCCCCTGATGTAACAGTGTGTGTGGTAGTGCTAGTGTATGGCTCTCTCCTCTTACTCCCCTGATGTAACAGTGTGTGTGGTAGTGCTGGTGTATGGCTCTCTCCTCTCTCTCCCCTGATGTAACAGTGTGTGTGGTAGTGCTAGTGTATGACTCTCTCCTCTCACTCCCCTGATGTAACAGTGTGTGTGTGGTAGTGCTGGTGTATGACTCTCTCCTCTCTCTCCCCGATGTAACAGTGTGTGTGGTAGTGCTGGTGTATCGCTCTCTCCTCTCTCTCCCCTGATGTAACAGTGTGTGTGGTAGTGCTAGTGTATGACTCTCTCCTCTCACTCCCCTGATGTAGCAGTGTGTGTGGTAGTGCTGGTGTATTTCTCTCTCCTCTCACTCCCCTGATGTAACAGTGTGTTTGGTAGTGCTAGTGTATGGCTCTCTCCCCTCTCTCCCCTGATGTAACAGTGTGTGTGGTAGTGCTAGTGTATGGCTCTCTCCTCTCTCTCCCCTGATGTAACTGTGTGTGGTAGTGCTGGTGTATGGCTCTCTCCTCTCACTCCCCTGATGTAACAGTGTGTGTGGTAGTGCTGGTGTATTTCTCTCTCCTCTCACTCCCCTGATGTAACAGTGTTTGTGGTAGTGCTAGTGTATGGCTCTCTCCTCTCTCTCCCCTGATGTAACAGTATGTGTGGTAGTGCTGGTGTATTTCTCTCTCCTCTCACTCCCCTGATGTAACAGTGTGTGTGGTAGTGCTGGTGTATGGCTCTCTCCTCTCACTCCCCTGATGTAACAGTGTGTGTGGTAGTGCGGGTGTATGCCTCTCTCCTCTCACTCCCCTGATGTAACTGTGTGTGTGGTAGTGCTAGAGTGTGGCACTCTCCTCTCACTCCCCTGATGTAACAGTGTGTGTGGTAGTGCTAGAGTGTGGCACTCTCCTCTCACTCCCCTGATGTAACAGTGTGTGTGGTAGTGCTGGTGTATGGCTCTCTCCTCTCACTCCCCTGATGTAACAGTGTGTGTGGTAGTGCTGGTGTATGGCTCTCTCCTCTCACTCCCCTGATGTAACAGTGTGTGTGGTAGTGCTAGTGTATGGCTCTCTCCTCTCACTCCCCTGATGTAACAGTGTGTGTGGTAGTGGTAGTGTATGCCTCTCTCCTCTCACTCCCCTGATGTAACAGTGTGTGTGGTAGTGCTGGTGTATGCCTCTCTCCTCTCACTCCCCTGATGTAACAGTGTGTGTGGTAGTGCTGGTGTATTTCTCTCTCCTCTCACTCCCCTGATGTAGCAGTGTGTGTGGTAGTGGTAGTGTATGCCTCTCTCCTCTCACTCCCCTGATGTAACAGTGTGTGTGGTAGTGCTGGTGTATTTCTCTCTCCTCTTACTCCCCTGATGTAACAGTGTGTGCGGTAGTGCTGGTGTATGGCTCTCTCCTCTCACTCCCCTGATGTAACAGTGTGTGTGGTAGTGTTGGTGTATGGCTCTCTCCTCTCACTCCCCTGATGTAACAGTGTGTGTGGTAGTGCTGGTGTATGGCTCTCTCCTCTCACTCCCCTAATGCAACAGTGTGTGTGGTAGTGCTAGAGTGTGGCACTCTCCTTTTACTCCCCTGATGTAACAGTGTGTGTGGTAGTGCTGGTGTATTTCTCTCTCCTCTCACTCCTCTGATGTAACTGTGTGTGTGGTAGTGCTAGAGTGTGGCACTCTCCTCTCACTCCCCTGATGTAACAGTGTGTGTGGTAGTGCTGGTGTATTTCTCTCCTCTTACTCCCCTGATGTAACAGTGTGTGTGGTAGTGCTAGAGTGTGGCACTCTCCTCTTACTCCCCTGATGTAACAGTGTGTGTGGTAGTGCTGGTGTATGCCTCTCTCCTCTTACTCCCCTGATGTAACAGTGTGTGTGGTAGTGCTGGTGTATGGCTCTCTCCGCTCTCTCCCCTGATGTAACTGTGTGTGTGGTAGTGCTGGTATATGCCTCTCTCCTCTTACTCCCCTGATGTAACTGTGTGTGTGGTAGTGCTGGTGTATGGCTCTCTCCTCTCACTCCCCTGATGTAACAGTGTGTGTGGTAGTGCTGGTGTATTTCTCTCTCCTCTCACTCCCCTGATGTAACAGTGTGTGTGGTAGTGCTGGTGTATTTCTCTCTCCTCTTACTCCCCTGATGTAACAGTGTGTGTGGTAGTGCTGGTGTATTTCTCTCTCCTCTCACTCCCCTGATGTAACTGTGTGTGTGGTAGTGCTGGTGCATTTCTCTCTCCTCTTACTCCCCTGATGTAACTGTGTGTGTGGTAGTGCTGGTGTATGGCTCTCTCCTCTCACTCCCCTGATGTAACAGTGTGTGTGGTAGTGCTGGTGTATTTCTCTCTCCTCTCACTCCCCTGATGTAACAGTGTGTGTGGTAGTGCTGGTGTTTTTCTCTCTCCTCTCACTCCCCTGATGTAACTGTGTGTGTGGTAGTGCTGGTGTATTTCTCTCTCCTCTTACTCCCCTGATGTAACTGTGTGTGTGGTAGTGCTGGTATATGCCTCTCTCCTCTCACTCCCCTGATGTAACAGTGTGTGTGGTAGTTATAGTGTATGGCTCTCTCCTCTTACACCCCTGATGTAACAGTGTGTGTGGTAGTGGTAGTGTATGCCTCTCTCCTCTCACTCCCCTGATCTAACAGTGTGTGTGGTAGTGGTAGTGTATGGCTCTCTCCTCTCACTCCCCTGATGTAACAGTGTGTGTGGTAGTTATAGTGTATGGCTCTCTCCTCTTACACCCCTGATGTAACAGTGTGTGTGGTAGTGGTAGTGTATGCCTCTCTCCTCTCACTCCCCTGATCTAACAGTGTGTGTGGTAGTGGTAGTGTATGGCTCTCTCCTCTCACTCCCCTGATGTAACAGTGTGTGTGGTAGTGCTAGTGTATGCCTCTCTCCTCTCACTCCCCTGATGTAACAGTGTGTGTGGTAGTGCTAGTGTATGCCTCTCTCCTCTTGCTCCCCTGATGTAACAGTGTGTGTGGTAGTGCTGGTGTATTTCTCTCTCCTCTCACTCCCCTGATGTAACTGTGTGTGTGGTAGTGCTAGAGTGTGGCACTCTCCTCTCACTCCCCTGATGTAGCAGTGTGTGTGGTAATACTGGTGTATTTCTCTCTCCTCTCACTCCCCTGATGTAACAGTGTGTGTGGTAGTGCTGGTGTATGCCTCTCTCCTCTTACTCCCCTGATGTAACTGTGTGTGTGGTAGTGCTGGTGTATTTCTCTCTCCTCTCACTCCCCTGATCTAACAGTGTGTGTGGTAGTGCTAGTGTATTTCTCTCTCCTCTTACTCCCCTGATGTAACTGTGTGTGTGGTAGTGCTGGTGTATGCCTCTCTCCTCTTACTCCCCTGATGTAACTGTGTGTGTGGTAGTGCTGGTGTATTTCTCTCTCCTCTCACTCCCCTGATCTAACAGTGTGTGTGGTAGTGCTAGTGTATTTCTCTCTCCTCTTACTCCCCTGATGTAACTGTGTGTGTGGTAGTGCTGGTGTATGCCTCTCTCCTCTTACTCCCCTGATGTAAGTGTGTGTGGTAGTGCTGGTGTATGCCTCTCTCCTCTTACCCCCCTGATGTAACTGTGTGTGGTAGTGCTAGAGTGTGGCACTCTCCTCTCTCTCCCCTGATGTAACAGTGTGTGTGGTAGTGCTGGTGTATTTCTCTCTCCTCTCACTCCCCTGATGTAACAGTGTGTGTGGTAGTGCTAGTGTATGGCTCTCTCCTCTCTCTCCCCTGATGTAACAGTGTGTGTGGTAGTGCTGGTGTATTTCTCTCTCCTCTCACTCCCCTGATGTAACAGTGTGTGTGGTAGTGCTAGTGTATGGCTCTCTCCTCTCTCTCCCCTGATGTAACAGTGTGTGTGGTAGTGCTGGTGTATTTCTCTCTCCTCTCACTCCCCTGATGTAACAGTGTGTGTGGTAGTGCTGGTGTATTTCTCTCTCCTCTCACTCCCCTGATGTAACAGTGTGTGTGGTAGTGCTGGTGTATGGCTCTCTCCTCTCACTCCCCTGATGTAACAGTGTGTGTGGTAGTGCTGGTGTATGCCTCTCTCCTCTCACTCCCCTGATGTAACAGTGTGTGTGGTAGTGCTAGAGTGTGGCACTCTCCTCTTACTCCCCTGATGTAACAGTGTGTGTGGTAGTGCTGGTGTATTTCTCTCTCCTCTCACTCCCCTGATGTAACAGTGTGTGTGGTAGTGCTAGTGTATGGCTCTCTCCTCTCTCTCCCCTGATGTAACAGTGTGTGTGGTAGTGCTGGTGTGTTTCTCTCTCCTCTTTCTCCCCTGATGTAACAGTGTGTGTGGTAGTGCTGGTGTATGGCTCTCTCCTCTTACTCCGCTCATGTAACAGTGTGTGTGTGGTAGTGCTGGTGTATGGCTCTCTCCTCTTACTCCCCTGATGTAACAGTGTGTGTGGTAGTGCTAGTGTATGGCTCTCTCCTCTTTCTCCCCTGATGTAACAGTGTGTGTGGTAGTGCTGGTGTATGGCTCTCTCCTCTTACTCCCCTGATGTAACAGTGTGTGTGGTAGTGCTGGTGTGTTTCTCTCTCCTCTTACTCCCCTGATGTAACAGTGTGTGTGGTAGTGCTGGTGTATGGCTCTCTCCTCTTACTCCCCTCATGTAACAGTGTGTGTGTGGTAGTGCTGGTGTATGCCTCTCTCCTCTTACTCCCCTGATCTAACAGTGTGTGTGGTAGTGCTGGTGTATGCCTCTCTCCTCTCACTCCCCTGATGTAACAGTGTGTGTGGTAGTGCTGGTGTATGGCTCTCTCCTCTCACTCCCCTGATGTAACAGTGTGTGTGGTAGTGCTGGTGTATGATGGCCCTCTCCACTCAGTCCCCTGATCTAACAGTGTGTGTGGTAGTGCTGGTGTATGCCTCTCTCCTCTCACTCCCCTGATGTAACAGTGTGTGTGGTAGTGCTGGTGTATGATGGCCCTCTCCACTCAGTCCCCTGATGTAACAGTGTGTGTGGTAGTGCTGGTGTATGGCTCTCTCCTCTTACTCCCCTGATGTAACAGTGTGTGTGGTAGTGCTGGTGTATGGCTCTCTCCTCTTACTCCCCTGATGTAACAGTGTGTGTGGTAGTGCTGGTGTATGGCTCTCTCCTCTCAGTCCCCTGATCTAACAGTGTGTGTGGTAGTGCTGGTGTATGGCTCTCTCCTCTTACTCCCCTCATGTAACAGTGTGTGTGGTAGTGCTGGTGTATGGCTCTCTCCTCTTACTCCCCTGATGTAACAGTGTGTGTGGTAGTGCTGGTGTATGGCTCTCTCCTCTTACTCCCCTGATGTAACAGTGTGTGTGGTAGTGCTAATGTATGGCCCTCTCCTCTCACTCCCCTGATGTAACAGTGTGTGTGGTAGTGCTGGTGTATGGCTCTCTCCTCTTACTCCCCTGATGTAACAGTGTGTTTGGTAGTGCTGGTGTATGGCTCTCTCCTCTCACTCCCCTGATGTAACAGTGTGTGTGGTAGTGCTGGTGTATGGCTCTCTCCTCTCACTCCCCTGATCCAACAGTGTGTGTGGTAGTGCTGGTGTATGCCTCTCTCCTCTCACTCCCCTGATGTAACAGTGTGTGTGGTAGTGCTGGTGTATGGCTCTCTCCTCTCACTCCCCTGATGTAACAGTGTGTGTGGTAGTGCTGGTGTATGGCTCTCTCCTCTCACTCCCCTGATGTAGCAGTGTGTGTGGTAGTGCTAGTGTATGGCTCTCTCCTCTCACTCCCCTGATGTAACAGTGTGTGTGGTAGTGCTAGTGTATGGCTCTCTCCTCTCACTCCCCTTATCTAACAGTGTGTGTGGTAGTGCTAGTGTATGGCTCTCTCCTCTCACTCCCCTGATCTAACAGTGTTTGTGGTAGTGCTAGTGTATGGCTGTCTCACCTCACTCCCCTGATGTAACAGTGTGTGTGTGGTAGTGCTAGTGTATGGCCCTCTCCTCTCACTCCCCTGATGTAAGAGTGTGTGAGGTAGTGCTGGTGTATTTCTCTCTCCTCTCACTCCCCTGATGTAACAGTGTGTGTGGTAGTGGTAGTGTATGCCTCTCTCCTCTCACTCCCCTGATGTAACAGTGTGTGTGGTAGTGCTGGTATATGCCTCTCTCCTCTCAACCCCTGATGTAACAGTGTGTGTGGTAGTGCTGGTGTATTTCTCTCTCCTCTCACTCCCCTGATGTAGCAGTGTTTGTGGTTATGGCAGTGTATGCCTCTCTCCTCTCACTCCCCTGATGTAACAGTGTGTGTGGTAGTGCTGGTGTATTTCTCTCTCCTCTCACTCCCCTGATGTAACAGTGTGTGCGGTAGTGCTAGTGTATGGCTCTCTCCTCTCACTCCCCTGATGTAACAGTGTGTGCGGTAGTGCTGGTGTATGGCTCTCTCCTCTCACTCCCCTGATGTAACAGTGTGTGTGGTAGTGCTGGTGTATTTCTCTCTCCTCTCACTCCGCTGATGTAACAGTGTGTGCGGTAGTGCTGGTGTATGGCTCTCCTCTCTCCCCTGATGTAACAGTGTGTGTTCTAGTGCTAGAGTATGGCACTCTCCTCTCACTTCCCTGATGTAACAGTGTGTGTGGTAGTGCTGGTCAATGGCTCTCTCCTCTCACTCCCCTGATGTAACAGTGTGTGTGGTAGTGCTGGTGTATGATGGCCCTCTCCACTCAGTCCCCTGATGTAACAGTGTGTGTGGTAGTGCTGGTGTATGGCTCTCTCCTCTTACTCCCCTGATGTAACAGTGTGTGTGGTAGTGCTGGTGTATGGCTCTCTCCTCTCACTCCCCTGATGTAACAGTGTGTGTGGTAGTGCTGGTGTATGATGGCCCTCTCCACTCAGTCCCCTGATCTAACAGTGTGTGTGGTACTGCTGGTGTATGCCTCTCTCCTCTCACTCCCCTGATGTAACAGTGTGTGTGGTAGTGCTGGTGTATGATGGCCCTCTCCACTCAGTCCCCTGATGTAACAGTGTGTGTGGTAGTGCTGGTGTATGGCTCTCTCCTCTTACTCCCCTGATGTAACAGTGTGTGTGGTAGTGCTGGTGTATGGCTCTCTCCTCTTACTCCCCTGATGTAACAGTGTGTGTGGTAGTGCTGGTGTATGGCTCTCTCCTCTCAGTCCCCTGATCTAACAGTGTGTGTGGTAGTGCTGGTGTATGGCTCTCTCCTCTTACTCCCCTCATGTAACAGTGTGTGTGGTAGTGCTGGTGTATGGCTCTCTCCTCTTACTCCCCTGATGTAACAGTGTGTGTGGTAGTGCTGGTGTATGGCTCTCTCCTCTTACTCCCCTGATGTAACAGTGTGTGTGGTAGTGCTAATGTATGGCCCTCTCCTCTCACTCCCCTGATGTAACAGTGTGTGTGGTAGTGCTGGTGTATGGCTCTCTCCTCTTACTCCCCTGATGTAACAGTGTGTTTGGTAGTGCTGGTGTATGGCTCTCTCCTCTCACTCCCCTGATGTAACAGTGTGTGTGGTAGTGCTGGTGTATGGCTCTCTCCTCTCACTCCGCTGATCCAACATTGTGTGTGGTAGTGCTGGTGTATGCCTCTCTCCTCTCACTCCCCTTATGTAACAGTGTGTGTGGTAGTGCTAGTGTATGGCTCTCTCCTCTCACTCCCCTGATGTAACAGTGTGTGTGGTAGTGCTAGTGTATGGCTCTCTCCTCTCACTCCCCTTATCTAACAGTGTGTGTGGTAGTGCTAGTGTATGGCTCTCTCCTCTCACTCCCCTGATCTAACAGTGTTTGTGGTAGTGCTAGTGTATGGCTGTCTCACCTCACTCCCCTGATGTAACAGTGTGTGTGTGGTAGTGCTAGTGTATGGCCCTCTCCTCTCACTCCCCTGATGTAAGAGTGTGTGAGGTAGTGCTGGTGTATTTCTCTCTCCTCTCACTCCCCTGATGTAACAGTGTGTGTGGTAGTGGTAGTGTATGCCTCTCTCCTCTCACTCCCCTGATGTAACAGTGTGTGTGGTAGTGCTGGTATATGCCTCTCTCCTCTCACTCCCCTGATGTAACAGTGTGTGTGGTAGTGCTGGTGTATTTCTCTCTCCTCTCACTCCCCTGATGTAGCAGTGTGTGTGGTTATGGCAGTGTATGCCTCTCTCCTCTCACTCCCCTGATGTAACAGTGTGTGTGGTAGTGCTGGTGTATTTCTCTCTCCTCTCACTCCCCTGATGTAACAGTGTGTGCGGTAGTGCTAGTGTATGGCTCTCTCCTCTCACTCCCCTGATGTAACAGTGTGTGCGGTAGTGCTGGTGTATGGCTCTCTCCTCTCACTCCCCTGATGTAACAGTGTGTGTGGTAGTGCTGGTGTATTTCTCTCTCCTCTCACTCCCCTGATGTAACAGTGTGTGCGGTAGTGCTGGTGTATGGCTCTCCTCTCTCCCCTGATGTAACAGTGTGTGTTCTAGTGCTAGAGTATGGCACTCTCCTCTCACTTCCCTGATGTAACAGTGTGTGTGGTAGTGCTGGTCAATGGCTCTCTCCTCTCGCTCCCCTGATTTAACAGTGTGTGTGGTAGTGCTGGTGTATGGCTCTCGCCTCTCACTCCCCTGATGTCACAGTGTGTGTGGTAGTGCTAGTGTATGGCTCTCTCCTCTCACTCCCCTGATCTAACAGTGTGTGTGGTAGTGCTGGTGTATGGCTCTCTCCTCTCACTCCCCTGATCTAACAGTGTGTGTGGTAGTGCTGGTGTATGGCTCTCTCCTCTCACTCCCCTGATCTAACAGTGTGTGTGGTAGTGCTGGTGTATGGCTCTCTCGTCTCGCTCCCCTGATCTAACAGTGTGTGTGGTAGTGCTGGTGTATGGCTCTCTCCTCTCGCTCCCCTGATCTAACAGTGTGTGTGGTAGTGCTGGTGTATGGCTCTCTCCTCTCGCTCCCCTGATCTAACAGTGTGTGTGGTAGTGCTGGTGTATGGCTCTCTCCTCTTACTCCCCTGATCTAACAATGTGTGTGGTAGTGCTGGTGTATGGCTCTCTCCTCTCACTCCCCTGATCTAACAGTGTGTGTGGTAGTGTTGGTGTATGGCTCTCTCCTCTCGCTCCCCTGATGTAACAGTGTGTGTGGTAGTGCTGGTGTATGGCTCTCTCCTCTTACTCCCCTCATGTAACAGTGTGTGTGGTAGTGCTGGTGTATGATGGCCCTCTCCACTCAGTCTCCTGATCTAACAGTGTGTGTGGTAGTGCTGGTGTATGGCTCTCTCCTCTCACTCCCCTGATGTAACAGTGTGTGTGGTAGTGCTGGTGTATGGCTCTCTCCTCTCACTCCCCTGATGTAACAGTGTGTGTGGTAGTGCTGGTGTGTGGCTCTCTCCTCTTACTCCCCTCATGTAACAGTGTGTGTGGTAGTGCTGGTGTATGGCTCTCTCCTCTTACTCCCCTGATGTAACAGTGTGTGTGGTAGTGCTAGTGTATGGCTCTCTCCTCTCACTCCCCTGATGTAACAGTGTGTGTGGTAGTGCTGCTGTATGGCTCTCTCCTCTTTCTTCCCTGATGTAACAGTGTGTGTGGTAGTGCTGGTGTATGGCTCTCTCCTCTTACTCCCCTGATGTAACAGTGTGTGTGGTAGTGCTAGTGTATGGCTCTCTCCTCTCACTCCCCTGATGTAACAGTGTGTGTGGTAGTGCTGGTGTATGGCTCTCTCCTCTCGCTCCCCTGATGTAACAGTGTGTGTGGTAGTGCTGGTGTATGGCTCTCTCCTCTTTCTCCCCTGATGTAACAGTGTGTGTGGTAGTGCTGGTGTATGGCTCTCTCCTCTCACTCCCCTGATGTAACAGTGTGTGTGGTAGTGCTGGTGTGTGGCTCTCTCCTCTTACTCCCCTCATGTAACAGTGTGTCTGGTAGTGCTGGTGTATGGCTCTCTCCTCTTACTCCCCTGATGTAACAGTGTGTGTGGTAGTGCTAGTGTATGGCTCTCTCCTCTCACTCCCCTGATGTAACAGTGTGTGTGGTAGTGCTGGTGTATGGCTCTCTCCTCTTTCTCCCCTGATCTAACAGTGTGTGTGGTAGTGCTGGTGTATGATGGCCCTCTCCACTCAGTCCCCTGATCTAACAGTGTGTGTGGTAGTGCTGGTGTATGGCTCTCTCCTCTCACTCCCCTGATGTAACAGTGTGTGTGGTAGTGCTGGTGTATGGCTCTCTCCTCTTACTCCCCTGATGTAACAGTGTGTGTGGTAGTGCTGGTGTATGGCTCTCTCCTCTTACTCCCCTGATGTAACAGTGTGTGTGGTAGTGCTGGTGTATGGCTCTCTCCTCTCAGTCCCCTGATCTAACAGTGTGTGTGGTAGTGCTGGTGTATGGCTCTCTCCTCTTACTCCCCTGATGTAACAGTGTGTGTGGTAGTGCTAGTGTATGGCTGTCTCCTCTCACTCCCCTGATGTAACAGTGTGTGTGGCAGTGCTGGTGTATGGCTCTCTCCTCTTTCTCCCCTGATGTAACAGTGTGTGTGGTAGTGCTGGTGTATGGCTCTCTCCTCTTACTCTCCTGATGTAACAGTGTGTGTGGTAGTGCTAGTGTATGGCTCTCTTCTCTCACTCCCCTGATGTAACAGTGTGTGTGGTAGTGCTGGTGTATGGCTCTCTCCTCTCACTCCCCTGATGTAACAGTGTGTGTGGTAGTGCTGGTGTATGGCTCTCTCCTCTTTCTCCCCTGATGTAACAGTGTGTGTGGTAGTGCTGGTGTATGGCTCTCTCCTCTTACTCCCCTGATGTAACAGTGTGTGTGGTAGTGCTGGTGTATTTCTCTCTCCTCTTACTCCCCTGATGTAACAGTGTGTGTGGTAGTGCTGGTGTATGGCTCTCTCCTCTTACTCCCCTGATGTAACAGTGTGTGTGGTAGTGCTGGTGTATGGCTCTCTCCTCTTACTCCCCTGATCTAACAGTGTGTGTGGTAGTGCAGGTGTATGCCTCTCTCCTCTTACTCCCCAGATCTAACAGTGTGTCTGGTAGTGCTGGTGTATGCCTCTCTCCTCTTACTCCCCTGATGTAACAGTGTGTATGGTAGTGCTGGTGTATGGCTCTCTCCTCTCACTCCCCTGATGTAACAGTGTGTGTGGTAGTGCTGGTGTATGGCTCTCTCCTCTCGCTCCCCTGATGTAACAGTGTGTGTGGTAGTGCTGGTGTATGACTCTCTCCTCTTACTCCCCTCATGTAACAGTGTGTGTGGTAGTGCTGGTGTATGATGGCCCTCTCCACTCAGTCCCCTGATCTAACAGTGTGTGTGGTAGTGCTGGTGTATGGCTCTCTCCTCTCACTCCCCTGATGTAACAGTGTGTGTGGTAGTGCTGGTGTATGGCTGTCTCCTCTTACTCCCCTCATGTAACAGTGTGTGTGGTAGTGCTGGTGTATGGCTCTCTCCTCTTACTCCCCTGATGTAACAGTGTGTGTGGTAGTGCTAGTGTATGGCTCTCTCCTCTTTCTCCCCTGATGTAACAGTGTGTGAGGTAGTGCTGGTGTATGGCTCTCTCCTCTTACTCCCCTGATGTAACAGTGTGTGTGGTAGTGCTGGTGTGTTTCTCTCTCCTCTTACTCCCCTGATGTAACAGTGTGTGTGGTAGTGCTGGTGTATGGCTCTCTCCTCTTACTCCGCTCATGTAACAGTGTGTGTGTGGTAGTGCTGGTGTATGCCTCTCTCCTCTTACTCCCCTGATCTAGCAGTGTTCGTGGTAGTGCTGGTGTATGCCTCTCTCCTCTCACTCCCCTGATGTAACAGTGTGTGTGGTAGTGCTGGTGTATGGCTCTCTCCTCTCACTCCCCTGATGTAACAGTGTGTGTGGTAGTGCTGGTGTATGATGGCCCTCTCCACTCAGTCCCCTGATCTAACAGTGTGTGTGTGGTAGTGCTGGTGTATGCCTCTCTCCTCTCACTCCCCTGATGTAACAGTGTGTGTGGTAGTGCTGGTGTATGATGGCCCTCTCCACTCAGTCCCCTGATCTAACAGTGTGTGTGGTAGTGCTGGTGTATGGCTCTCTCCTCTCACTCCCCTGATGTAACAGTGTGTGTGGTAGTGCTGGTGTATGGCTCTCTCCTCTTACTCCCCTGATGTAACAGTGTGTGTGGTAGTGCTGGTGTATGGCTCTCTCCTCTTACTCCCCTGATGTAACAGTGTGTGTGGTAGTGCTGGTGTATGGCTCTCTCCTCTCAGTCCCCTGATCTAACAGTGTGTGTGGTAGTGCTGTTGTATGGCTCTCTCCTCTTACTCCCCTCATGTAACAGTGTGTGTGGTAGTGCTGGTGTATGGCTCTCTCCTCTTACTCCCCTGATGTAACAGTGTGTGTGGTAGTGCTGGTGTATGGCTCTCTCCTCTTACTCCCCTGATGTAACAGTGTGTGTGGTAGTGCTGGTGTATGGCCCTCTCCTCTCACTCCCCTGATGTAACAGTGTGTGTGGTAGTGCTGGTGTATGGCTCTCTCCTCTTACTCCCCTGATGTAACAGTGTGTGTGGTAGTGCTGGTGTATGGCTCTCTCCTCTCACTCCCCTGATGTAACAGTGTGTGTGGTAGTGCTGGTGTATTTCTCTCTCCTCTCACTCCCCTGATGTAACAGTGTGTGCGGTAGTGCTAGTGTATGGCTCTCTCCTCTCACTCCCCTGATGTAACAGTGTGTGCGGTAGTGCTGGTGTATGGCTCTCTCCTCTCACTCCCCTGATGTAACAGTGTGTGTGGTAGTGCTGGTGTATTTCTCTCTCCTCTCACTCCCCTGATGTAACAGTGTGTGCGGTAGTGCTGGTGTATGGCTCTCCTCTCTCCCCTGATGTAACAGTGTGTGTTCTAGTGCTAGAGTATGGCACTCTCCTCTCACTTCCCTGATGTAACAGTGTGTGTGGTAGTGCTGGTCAATGGCTCTCTCCTCTCGCTCCCCTGATGTAACAGTGTGTGTGGTAGTGCTGGTGTATGATGGCCCTCTCCACTCAGTCCCCTGATGTAACAGTGTGTGTGGTAGTGCTGGTGTATGGCTGTCTCCTCTTACTCCCCTGATGTAACAGTGTGTGTGGTAGTGCTGGTGTATGGCTCTCTCCTCTCACTCCCCTGATGTAACAGTGTGTGTGGTAGTGCTGGTGTATGATGGCCCTCTCCACTCAGTCCCCTGATCTAACAGTGTGTGTGGTACTGCTGGTGTATGCCTCTCTCCTCTCACTCCCCTGATGTAACAGTGTGTGTGGTAGTGCTGGTGTATGATGGCCCTCTCCACTCAGTCCCCTGATGTAACAGTGTGTGTCGTAGTGCTGGTGTATGGCTCTCTCCTCTTACTCCCCTGATGTAACAGTGTGTGTGGTAGTGCTGGTGTATGGCTCTCTCCTCTTACTCCCCTGATGTAACAGTGTGTGTGGTAGTGCTGGTGTATGGCTCTCTCCTCTCAGTCCCCTGATCTAACAGTGTGTGTGGTAGTGCTGGTGTATGGCTCTCTCCTCTTACTCCCCTCATGTAACAGTGTGTGTGGTAGTGCT
Organism: Tenodera sinensis; assembly: GCA_030765045.1. NCBI lineage: Eukaryota > Metazoa > Arthropoda > Insecta > Mantodea > Mantidae > Tenodera > Tenodera sinensis. The sequence goes on from CM060964.1 coordinate 3,394,501, forward strand.
GGTGTATGGCTCTCTCCTCTTACTCCCCTGATGTAACAGTGTGTGTGGTAGTGCTGGTGTATGGCTCTCTCCTCTTACTCCCCTGATGTAACAGTGTGTGTGGTAGTGCTAATGTATGGCCCTCTCCTCTCACTCCCCTGATGTAACAGTGTGTGTGGTAGTGCTGGTGTATGGCTCTCTCCTCTTACTCCCCTGATGTAACAGTGTGTTTGGTAGTGCTGGTGTATGGCTCTCTCCTCTCACTCCCCTGATGTAACAGTGTGTGTGGTAGTGCTGGTGTATGGCTCTCTCCTCTCACTCCGCTGATCCAACATTGTGTGTGGTAGTGCTGGTGTATGCCTCTCTCCTCTCACTCCCCTGATGTAACAGTGTGTGTGGTAGTGCTGGTGTATGGCTCTCTCCTCTCACTCCCCTGATGTAACAGTGTGTGTGGTAGTGCTGGTGTATGGCTCTCTCCTCTCACTCCCCTGATGTAGCAGTGTGTGTGGTAGTGCTAGTGTATGGCTCTCTCCTCTCACTCCCCTGATGTAACAGTGTGTGTGGTAGTGCTAGTGTATGGCTCTCTCCTCTCACTCCCCTTATCTAACAGTGTGTGTGGTAGTGCTAGTGTATGGCTCTCTCCTCTCACTCCCCTGATCTAACAGTGTTTGTGGTAGTGCTAGTGTATGGCTGTCTCACCTCACTCCCCTGATGTAACAGTGTGTGTGTGGTAGTGCTAGTGTATGGCCCTCTCCTCTCACTCCCCTGATGTAAGAGTGTGTGAGGTAGTGCTGGTGTATTTCTCTCTCCTCTCACTCCCCTGATGTAACAGTGTGTGTGGTAGTGGTAGTGTATGCCTCTCTCCTCTCACTCCCCTGATGTAACAGTGTGTGTGGTAGTGCTGGTATATGCCTCTCTCCTCTCACTCCCCTGATGTAACAGTGTGTGTGGTAGTGCTGGTGTATTTCTCTCTCCTCTCACTCCCCTGATGTAGCAGTGTGTGTGGTTATGGCAGTGTATGCCTCTCTCCTCTCACTCCCCTGATGTAACAGTGTGTGTGGTAGTGCTGGTGTATTTCTCTCTCCTCTCACTCCCCTGATGTAACAGTGTGTGCGGTAGTGCTAGTGTATGGCTCTCTCCTCTCACTCCCCTGATGTAACAGTGTGTGCGGTAGTGCTGGTGTATGGCTCTCTCCTCTCACTCCCCTGATGTAACAGTGTGTGTGGTAGTGCTGGTGTATTTCTCTCTCCTCTCACTCCCCTGATGTAACAGTGTGTGCGGTAGTGCTGGTGTATGGCTCTCCTCTCTCCCCTGATGTAACAGTGTGTGTTCTAGTGCTAGAGTATGGCACTCTCCTCTCACTTCCCTGATGTAACAGTGTGTGTGGTAGTGCTGGTCAATGGCTCTCTCCTCTCGCTCCCCTGATGTAACAGTGTGTGTGGTAGTGCTGGTGTATGGCTCTCGCCTCTCACTCCCCTGATGTCACAGTGTGTGTGGTAGTGCTAGTGTATGGCTCTCTCCTCTCACTCCCCTGATCTAACAGTGTGTGTGGTAGTGCTGGTGTATGGCTCTCTCCTCTCACTCCCCTGATCTAACAGTGTGTGTGGTAGTGCTGGTGTATGGCTCTCTCCTCTCACTCCCCTGATCTAACAGTGTGTGTGGTAGTGCTGGTGTATGGCTCTCTCGTCTCGCTCCCCTGATCTAACAGTGTGTGTGGTAGTGCTGGTGTATGGCTCTCTCCTCTCGCTCCCCTGATCTAACAGTGTGTGTGGTAGTGCTGGTGTATGGCTCTCTCCTCTCGCTCCCCTGATCTAACAGTGTGTGTGGTAGTGCTGGTGTATGGCTCTCTCCTCTTACTCCCCTGATCTAACAATGTGTGTGGTAGTGCTGGTGTATGGCTCTCTCCTCTCACTCCCCTGATCTAACAGTGTGTGTGGTAGTGTTGGTGTATGGCTCTCTCCTCTCGCTCCCCTGATGTAACAGTGTGTGTGGTAGTGCTGGTGTATGGCTCTCTCCTCTTACTCCCCTCATGTAACAGTGTGTGTGGTAGTGCTGGTGTATGATGGCCCTCTCCACTCAGTCTCCTGATCTAACAGTGTGTGTGGTAGTGCTGGTGTATGGCTCTCTCCTCTCACTCCCCTGATGTAACAGTGTGTGTGGTAGTGCTGGTGTATGGCTCTCTCCTCTCACTCCCCTGATGTAACAGTGTGTGTGGTAGTGCTGGTGTGTGGCTCTCTCCTCTTACTCCCCTCATGTAACAGTGTGTGTGGTAGTGCTGGTGTATGGCTCTCTCCTCTTACTCCCCTGATGTAACAGTGTGTGTGGTAGTGCTAGTGTATGGCTCTCTCCTCTCACTCCCCTGATGTAACAGTGTGTGTGGTAGTGCTGCTGTATGGCTCTCTCCTCTTTCTCCCCTGATGTAACAGTGTGTGTGGTAGTGCTGGTGTATGGCTCTCTCCTCTTACTCCCCTGATGTAACAGTGTGTGTGGTAGTGCTAGTGTATGGCTCTCTCCTCTCACTCCCCTGATGTAACAGTGTGTGTGGTAGTGCTGGTGTATGGCTCTCTCCTCTCGCTCCCCTGATGTAACAGTGTGTGTGGTAGTGCTGGTGTATGGCTCTCTCCTCTTTCTCCCCTGATGTAACAGTGTGTGTGGTAGTGCTGGTGTATGGCTCTCTCCTCTCACTCCCCTGATGTAACAGTGTGTGTGGTAGTGCTGGTGTGTGGCTCTCTCCTCTTACTCCCCTCATGTAACAGTGTGTCTGGTAGTGCTGGTGTATGGCTCTCTCCTCTTACTCCCCTGATGTAACAGTGTGTGTGGTAGTGCTAGTGTATGGCTCTCTCCTCTCACTCCCCTGATGTAACAGTGTGTGTGGTAGTGCTGGTGTATGGCTCTCTCCTCTTTCTCCCCTGATCTAACAGTGTGTGTGGTAGTGCTGGTGTATGATGGCCCTCTCCACTCAGTCCCCTGATCTAACAGTGTGTGTGGTAGTGCTGGTGTATGGCTCTCTCCTCTCACTCCCCTGATGTAACAGTGTGTGTGGTAGTGCTGGTGTATGGCTCTCTCCTCTTACTCCCCTGATGTAACAGTGTGTGTGGTAGTGCTGGTGTATGGCTCTCTCCTCTTACTCCCCTGATGTAACAGTGTGTGTGGTAGTGCTGGTGTATGGCTCTCTCCTCTCAGTCCCCTGATCTAACAGTGTGTGTGGTAGTGCTGGTGTATGGCTCTCTCCTCTTACTCCCCTGATGTAACAGTGTGTGTGGTAGTGCTAGTGTATGGCTGTCTCCTCTCACTCCCCTGATGTAACAGTGTGTGTGGCAGTGCTGGTGTATGGCTCTCTCCTCTTTCTCCCCTGATGTAACAGTGTGTGTGGTAGTGCTGGTGTATGGCTCTCTCCTCTTACTCTCCTGATGTAACAGTGTGTGTGGTAGTGCTAGTGTATGGCTCTCTTCTCTCACTCCCCTGATGTAACAGTGTGTGTGGTAGTGCTGGTGTATGGCTCTCTCCTCTCACTCCCCTGATGTAACAGTGTGTGTGGTAGTGCTGGTGTATGGCTCTCTCCTCTTTCTCCCCTGATGTAACAGTGTGTGTGGTAGTGCTGGTGTATGGCTCTCTCCTCTTACTCCCCTGATGTAACAGTGTGTGTGGTAGTGCTGGTGTATTTCTCTCTCCTCTTACTCCCCTGATGTAACAGTGTGTGTGGTAGTGCTGGTGTATGGCTCTCTCCTCTTACTCCCCTGATGTAACAGTGTGTGTGGTAGTGCTGGTGTATGGCCTTCTCCTCTTACTCCCCTGATCTAACAGTGTGTGTGGTAGTGCAGGTGTATGCCTCTCTCCTCTTACTCCCCAGATCTAACAGTGTGTCTGGTAGTGCTGGTGTATGCCTCTCTCCTCTTACTCCCCTGATGTAACAGTGTGTATGGTAGTGCTGGTGTATGGCTCTCTCCTCTCACTCCCCTGATGTAACAGTGTGTGTGGTAGTGCTGGTGTATGGCTCTCTCCTCTCGCTCCCCTGATGTAACAGTGTGTGTGGTACTGCTGGTGTATGACTCTCTCCTCTTACTCCCCTCATGTAACAGTGTGTGTGGTAGTGCTGGTGTATGATGGCCCTCTCCACTCAGTCCCCTGATCTAACAGTGTGTGTGGTAGTGCTGGTGTATGGCTCTCTCCTCTCACTCCCCTGATGTAACAGTGTGTGTGGTAGTGCTGGTGTATGGCTGTCTCCTCTTACTCCCCTCATGTAACAGTGTGTGTGGTAGTGCTGGTGTATGGCTCTCTCCTCTTACTCCCCTGATGTAACAGTGTGTGTGGTAGTGCTAGTGTATGGCTCTCTCCTCTTTCTCCCCTGATGTAACAGTGTGTGAGGTAGTGCTGGTGTATGGCTCTCTCCTCTTACTCCCCTGATGTAACAGTGTGTGTGGTAGTGCTGGTGTGTTTCTCTCTCCTCTTACTCCCCTGATGTAACAGTGTGTGTGGTAGTGCTGGTGTATGGCTCTCTCCTCTTACTCCGCTCATGTAACAGTGTGTGTGTGGTAGTGCTGGTGTATGCCTCTCTCCTCTTACTCCCCTGATCTAGCAGTGTTCGTGGTAGTGCTGGTGTATGCCTCTCTCCTCTCACTCCCCTGATGTAACAGTGTCTGTGGTAGTGCTGGTGTATGGCTCTCTCCTCTCACTCCCCTGATGTAACAGTGTGTGTGGTAGTGCTGGTGTATGATGGCCCTCTCCACTCAGTCCCCTGATCTAACAGTGTGTGTGTGGTAGTGCTGGTGTATGCCTCTCTCCTCTCACTCCCCTGATGTAACAGTGTGTGTGGTAGTGCTGGTGTATGATGGCCCTCTCCACTCAGTCCCCTGATCTAACAGTGTGTGTGGTAGTGCTGGTGTATGGCTCTCTCCTCTCACTCCCCTGATGTAACAGTGTGTGTGGTAGTGCTGGTGTATGGCTCTCTCCTCTTACTCCCCTGATGTAACAGTGTGTGTGGTAGTGCTGGTGTATGGCTCTCTCCTCTTACTCCCCTGATGTAACAGTGTGTGTGGTAGTGCTGGTGTATGGCTCTCTCCTCTCAGTCCCCTGATCTAACAGTGTGTGTGGTAGTGCTGTTGTATGGCTCTCTCCTCTTACTCCCCTCATGTAACAGTGTGTGTGGTAGTGCTGGTGTATGGCTCTCTCCTCTTACTCCCCTGATGTAACAGTGTGTGTGGTAGTGCTGGTGTATGGCTCTCTCCTCTCGCTCCCCTGATGTAACAGTGTGTGTGGTAGTGCTGGTGTATGGCTCTCTCCTCTTTCTCCCCTGATGTAACAGTGTGTGTGGTAGTGCTGGTGTATGGCTCTCTCCTCTCACTCCCCTGATGTAACAGTGTGTGTGGTAGTGCTGGTGTGTTTCTCTCTCCTCTTACTCCCCTGATGTAACAGTGTGTGTGGTAGTGCTGGTGTATGGCTCTCTCCTCTTACTCCGCTCATGTAACAGTGTGTGTGTGGTAGTGCTGGTGTATGCCTCTCTCCTCTTACTCCCCTGATCTAGCAGTGTTCGTGGTAGTGCTGGTGTATGCCTCTCTCCTCTCACTCCCCTGATGTAACAGTGTCTGTGGTAGTGCTGGTGTATGGCTCTCTCCTCTCACTCCCCTGATGTAACAGTGTGTGTGGTAGTGCTGGTGTATGATGGCCCTCTCCACTCAGTCCCCTGATCTAACAGTGTGTGTGTGGTAGTGCTGGTGTATGCCTCTCTCCTCTCACTCCCCTGATGTAACAGTGTGTGTGGTAGTGCTGGTGTATGATGGCCCTCTCCACTCAGTCCCCTGATCTAACAGTGTGTGTGGTAGTGCTGGTGTATGGCTCTCTCCTCTCACTCCCCTGATGTAACAGTGTGTGTGGTAGTGCTGGTGTATGGCTCTCTCCTCTTACTCCCCTGATGTAACAGTGTGTGTGGTAGTGCTGGTGTATGGCTCTCTCCTCTTACTCCCCTGATGTAACAGTGTGTGTGGTAGTGCTGGTGTATGGCTCTCTCCTCTCAGTCCCCTGATCTAACAGTGTGTGTGGTAGTGCTGTTGTATGGCTCTCTCCTCTTACTCCCCTCATGTAACAGTGTGTGTGGTAGTGCTGGTGTATGGCTCTCTCCTCTTACTCCCCTGATGTAACAGTGTGTGTGGTAGTGCTGGTGTATGGCTCTCTCCTCTTACTCCCCTGATGTAACAGTGTGTGTGGTAGTGCTGGTGTATGGCCCTCTCCTCTCACTCCCCTGATGTAACAGTGTGTGTGGTAGTGCTGGTGTATGGCTCTCTCCTCTTACTCCCCTGATGTAACAGTGTGTGTGGTAGTGCTGGTGTATGGCTCTCTCCTCTCACTCCCCTGATGTAACAGTGTGTGTGGTAGTGCTGGTGTATGGCTCTCTCCTCTCACTCCCCTGATCCAACAGTGTGTGTGGTAGTGCTGGTGTATGCCTCTCTCCTCTCACTCCCCTGATGTAACAGTGTGTGTGGTAGTGCTGGTGTATGGCTCTCTCCTCTCATTCCCCTGATGTAACAGTGTCTGTGGTAGTGCTGGTGTATGGCTCTCTCCTCTCACTCCCCTGATGTAGCAGTGTGTGTGGTAGTGCTAGTGTATGGCTCTCTCCTCTCACTCCCCTGATGTAACAGTGTGTGTGGTAGTGCTAGTGTATGGCTCTCTCCTCTCACTCCCCTTATCTAACAGTGTGTGGTAGTGCTAGTGTATGGCTCTCTCCTCTCACTCCCCTGATCTAACAGTGTTTGTGGTAGTGCTAGTGTATGGCTCTCTCACCTCACTCCCCTGATGTAACAGTGTGTGTGTGGTAGTGCTAGTGTATGGCCCTCTCCTCTTACTCCCCTGATCTAACAGTGTGTGGGGTAGTGCAAAGTTGAAATGAAGCAGTTTTATGAGCTTTATAAAGCAACGAAAAATGGGCATTATAAAAATAAGTGTAATCAGGCAAAAAAGCAAGATCTGTCAAGTCTTAATCAACTGAAAGGTAATTTACGTATATAAAGAAAAAATAAAAGCTCAGTATATTTTCTAAATCACTTGGGTGATAGTTAATGAAGCTAGACCCAACCCAAATATCCTTAAAGTGAATGTAAATGGATTGACACTAAAGGATCCTAGAAAATTATGTGAACAGCTCAACAAATTTTCCTTTAACGTTTCATCTGAACCAAACAGCCAAAGCTGTACAACTAACTTTTTTTATACAAATATATGTCATCATTTTTTTTAGTTCTGTCAGAATAAATGAAATAATTAATATCATTACTAGATTAGAAAAAACTACTAGTTGATGGGTGAAGTTAATAGAGTAATTCTAGAACTATGTAAACAGGCTCTTGCAAGTCCTCTTGAACACCTTATCAACTGCTCTATACCAAAAGGGGAATTCCCAAATTGTTTGAAAATAATCTATATGGTCTGTATTTAAAAAGGGAGTTGCTATGGACACAAATAACTACAGGCCGATTACATTTACTTCTGAACTGGGCAAAATCTTTGAATGGGTTATTCTGCTATGACTGGTCCACTTCTTTGAAACAAATAACACCATTATAAATTCCCAACGGGTTTAGAAGACATTTCTCTACAATTATGGTAAACTTGGAGTGCACAGATAATATTATGAAACACCTGGAAAATAAAGAGGCATCAGCAACCCTATTTTTAGACCTCATGAAAGCATTTGTCTGTGTAGATCACAACATATTAGTGGTTAAGCTAGAAACATTAGGGATTAGGGGACTGACTAAAGATCTAATCGGCTCATACCTAGCAGGCAGAAAATAATCAACACAAATACACCACAACCAGGGAAATTAACAACAAAACTGTAAAATGTGGAGTGCCTCAGGGTTCCATATTGGGTCCTCTTCTGCTTATTTTATATATGAATGATATTCGTCTGATAGAGAAGAGCAAAATTATTTCCTATGCAGATGATACAATAGCTTTTTGCTGGGGTTCTACAACTGAAGAATTGAAAGAAACTGTGACAAACACTATTGATACACCTTTAAATACAAAATAATCTCAAAAGCAATGTATCTAAGACTGCATAAATCAATTTGAATCTAAGAAATGTAAATGATATACATAATAACTCACTACATAGGCTTCAGCGGCCAGTGTCCAAATGAACTAGTGTTTGTGTGGTGCTGTGGAAAAGAGTAGCCCTACATAGTTACGCTACCTTCCCTGGGACACTTAGTTAACATGTACAGGATAGTTAGTACCAATAAACATACTGGATCAAAAGTTGACTTGGTCGGAACACATTAATTACGTTTGCGGGAAAATAAGCAAATCGCTACATCTACTCAGACATTTTTAAAATTTCTTAGATGTACGAGAATTACAATTGATATATTATGGAGTCGTATACGCACATATGATATATGGGGTGGAGCTCTGGGGATGCAGTGCTAAATCACACATGGAAACACTTTTTAAGTTACAGAAGAAAGTAATTAGAACTATATATAACTTAAACACCAGGGATTCGTGCAGACAGTATTTTAGGAAAGAACAAATTCCTACAATATTTTCACTATATGTAGGCATATAAAGCAATAACATATGCACTACAAAAATACAACTAAAGAAACTAGGATGTCCACACGCAGGCGGCATAACAGTGACTTTTACAGACAAGGCTTTAGATACAAAGACCCTTGTGTAATGGGGCTGGCTGTATCTTTCCAAATTGAATTGAATTGAATTTACCAAATTCAATAATTCAAACTAACACAGTGTCAGCTCAAGAGCCATTTAAGAAATAAGTCATTGTATACTCTGGATGAATTGTAAGTGTATAATTGAAGATATATATTTTAATTATGCAATTGAAATTTGTCAAAAGTGTATTGCAGTCTACTGACCAGGGGCGGTTCTACCCTTAGGGCATAGGTCACGTGCCCCTCCAATCATGTTCTGGTGCTCTAGACAGAACTGTAATATCTTTTATTTTTTTTTAAGTGTGTTATTTGTGTTGATTTTTGTTTGATATTCATGTTTGTAAGCTTTACGAAACTTGGCAACTCCGCATGGTCAGTCTCCATGCGGACTTCCAACTTTTTGTATTTAACGTCATCCCCTCACTCTTAGCTGCAGGAAGTGACAGGAGGTTATGAGGAATTGGCTTGCATATGGTCATGATAGTGATGAGACCTGACGCTATGCTGTGCTGTCAATAAAACTTGTGAATGTTTTTCTTCCTTCACCAGCTTGTTTCGCTTAAAATGTTACAAGCGCCATTATTCAGTTTGCTGCAGTAGTGTCCGTTGCAGTGCAGTGTAGATAATATATTTTTCAGTTCTAACTGCGAATAAAATTGTGTATAACAGTTTTCTTATTCAACTGCTAAGCTTATATAATTTAACATCACTAATGTATAGTGAGCGAAACTAGTAAAATGAATCAGGTGAAGTTCTTACAAACTAAATCCTTAAGTTTCGAGGACCAATTGCCAGCAAAGGAATTAGGACCTCCTAGGCCAGATCTTTGCATAAATAAGGATTTTACAGATAAAAGCAGAACATACAACAGAAATTTTAATAAAGCTGTGTATGAAAAATGGGAATGGATGTGTGGGTGTTCCGTAGATAATGCACTGTTTTACTTTCCTTGTGTGTTATGCGGCTGGTCGTCCTAAAGGTCTCACACAGATTGCCTCGGCTGAGATCTTATCTTGTGGGTGTTGAAGAAATAATAACCACAGTTATTATTGTGAAACCTTTTTTATTCCAGTCCACAGTAAATGCTACTCTTCCTACCATATACCCTTTGTTATTGACTTCGTCACTGACTTTTCCTCGCGGTACTGGACGGCGCTGATACTAATGTTGCAGGGGTGTTGTAATAATGTCAGAGTGTGTTGTAGAGCTCTCGGTGTGTGTTGTAGGACTCGCGGGGTGTATTACAGGACTGGGCTCGGGGTGTATTGTATGACTGGGGTTTTAAAATGCGTGTTCGCTGGTTTTATAACTTTCCCATTTCCCCTGACTATACCCTTACCTTCTGTCCACGCAGTTTGCAGTGATTGGTGGAAATTCATATTGTACGCGCGGCTCCCGAATTTCCACCTATAGGCATGCCTGGTTGTGGCGGGAGTTCCAGAAGGGGATTCCGCCTCACTGCACATGGCGTCCCTATTAGCCTAACAAAAGGCACAAAAGAATTTTTCACCTTTTGTTCAGCATTGTCTGCATCGTCACCTTAATGATAATTTTACCCTGAGTTGGAGCAAATTCTGGCTGATACACGCCTCTACCTGCCACACTGAATGATCGGTTGGCGAATATTTTGTTTAAGAATTTGCTTTAGCAATTGATTTGATGTATCCCGCTACAGTTATTTGGTGGGGAGGACACGTGCGCTAAAACCGGCGTAAAAGACTTGAAACATTTGTCAGAAAGAAGCATGAAACATAGTTTATCAAAGACTCATTTACATAATGAAATGAACCTCGCTGTTCTAGGCAAAATTGATGTTAGAATACAGCATGATGATAGTTACAGGGTGTCTGTTCGCAAACACAATGAACTTGTTGATAAAAATAGGTACATTTTGTCATGCATTATTGATGCTATTAAGTTCTGCGGCGAATTTGAGCTAGCCCTGTGTGGCCAAAACGAAACATGATTCCGTTAACCCAGGTGTTTTTAAAGGTCTAATAAATTACACCGCAGCCCTTGACAATGTTTTGAGAGATCATTTAGAAAATTGCACTATCTTTAAGGGTACATAAAAAATAGTTCAGAATGACATTTTAGACACAATTTTATCAGTTTGCAGAAATTATATCTTATCTGAGCTAGGTGATGTAGAGTTTCTATCCCTTCAAGCTGATGAAACAACATACAATTCGTGTAAAACTTTACTGTCCTTAATTGTAAGATATTAAATTGAAGGGGAATATTTGAGAGATTTTGGGGATATTTCGAAGTGACTGCCAGGAGTAACACTGGTTTAGCAGCAATTATTGTGGAACAGTTACATGAAATGGGAGTAGAGAAAAATCCAGGGAAACTTATATGCCAAACGTATGATGGAGCTTCTGTTATGAGTGGGAAGAAAGGTGGCGTGCAATGTTAAAAGAAAGGTATCCAAATGCAAACTACATTCACTGCTATGCACATCAAGGAAATCTTATCCTTCCTCTTCATCTCACAGCAGAAGAATTACAGGGGATAGGGATATTCTTTTCGAGGTCTCCATAAAGGATGGATTATCGAACTGAATTTGTTCAGAAAAAACTTGGCACTGTCCCACTGACAAGGTGGTATTTTCAGTATCATACTGCTAATACCATTTTTTAGTAGAAAGATAATCTACTAAAATGTTTCGAACATATAAGAGACAACAAATTAAATGATAAAAAGCATCTAACGAAGCAACAGAATTTGGGCGAACTTTGAGAGAGCCTGTATTCACTTTTTGGCTTGAATTCTATCACAAAATGATGCCTCATGTAACAGTATTTTTTGACTGTAGGTATCCAGAAAAAAGACGTTGATGCTGTTTAAGTTACTGAGTTTTTCAAGCACTTAGTTAATGCTATAGTGAAAGTTAGGAAAATGTATGAACATCAAGAACCCCCAAGTAAGAGGCAATAGTAGGAGTAACAGGGTGGCAGCTCTACAAGTTTGTGACGTGATTACAAGCAATGTCAGCGATAGGTTTCAGTTCTCAAGTCATTTGAGTGTCTTGAAGCTATTTTTGGTTGACAGATTTCCCCAATACTGCAATGTATTTCCTGAAAGTGCCTTTCAGATAATTTTGAAATTATATCCCACAATCAATGGTCCGAAATTTTGAACTGAATTAGAGGTGCTGTATAGTCGTGAAGATTTGTGTAGAGCGTCTGGTGCAACGCCTCTTCTGCAGTTTTTATGTAAAAACAATGTGAAATGAACATTCTTTGAGTGTGTAATGGTTTTAAAAATAATTGTTACCCTTTCAATGAGGACTGTAGAGATCGAACAATCATTCTCTACCCTCAATAGAACAAAGACATTCTTAAGAAATTCCATGGGGCACAAGAGACCAACCACACTGGCGATGCTATCAATAGAGAAGAAGATGATGAACACCATTCCAGACTTCAACACACATGTGATTTGAGGAATTTTCTACAGCAAAAAGTTTGAGAATTGAGCTGATATACAAAAAATAAGAAGCAGTGGCGGCTCGTGCCTTACAAAATAGGTGAAGAAGTTCACTTAAGCATGCTGAAAATACAAGACAAAGTCGGTGTACCACGGTCCAACATTTTTTACCAAACTTTTTGTATCCAGTGGAGCCATACACAAAAGAAACAGTGTCTGTCACACTATGATTCATTTTGGTCCAATACAAATGACAGTTCGCATAGTAAGCGAGAGAAATAAACATGGCGGATGCAAATATTTACAGCTTTGTTTTAAAATCAAATTTAAACAGTGAGCCAAACAATGTACAAAAACTGCCTCAGGAGCATTGTTCTTGATTCTTTTTTGAAGCCCATTCAAATGTCCTGGCATAACACTCGCTCCATCGTAACATTGTGCAACTAGTTTACGTTCATAATTAAATTCTTTAAGAACACCATGCAGCAAAAGGAACAATGTTTCTGTGGACCTGTCAGCACTCACATCATGAAATCCGAAAAATTGTGCAACCAATTCACGCATCTTACAACGATAGAGCACTGAGACTGTTGACAAATATCTGTAGTGTCGTCAACTTAAACAGAAAAAAATCTGATGGGAATACAGTAGGCTTTGAGTGATAGTCAAATCTTTTAAAGCTTTGAGATCCCGTTCTCTTTGCATGCTTAACATATAAAAAATGAACAATTACGTTCCATTGCACGAAAGTTCTAAGTTCTCCGAAACTGACACACAAAACAAGGAATTTCTCTGAAATGGTTCACTCTACAAAAAAAAATTATTGAGACATAAATTATGTATTTTAGCAGGATCTACATTTCTTGTACATTAAGATTGCGTCTATCTCTTACGGTTTATGAGTTATTTAAAACTCATCCAGACTAAACAGGACTTCATAGGCTATAGCCAGAAAATTGAAAATATACATTTCATTTGCCATAAAAATATCTCAAACATATGACATTTTAATCAAAATCATTAGAGCCATTTTCAAGAAAATCAAAATTTTTGAAAAATGTTCCATGTAAAGGGTAGTTTAGAGTGGAACTTTTCTTCAAAATCTTCGTGTTGGGTCCTTGAAAGACATTAAATTTAAATACCAACTTTGGTTTTTAACCAAATTTTTGTTTTTTAGTTATGCTGTCCACAGACTGACACACACACGGACCTTTTTCCAAAAATGCTTTTTTTTTTTTGATTCAGGGAGCCTCAAAACATATTTCCGGTGAACTCTCGACATTGAATTTTTGGGTGGAATACAACACTTCCTCTACTTACCAGTAGAGAAAGTAAAAAATCTGAGACATTAATTTCAGGTCTGTAAGTATTCCGAAATACATCCAATCACCTCATTTTGTATAGATTTAGAATCACCGCTGAATATACTTTTAATTTTACTATAGTGGTTTTGGATTTGTAATGGACTTTCAGTCACGAGCTCCTTGAAATTTTCCCGACTTAGTGAAAGCGCACTCTCATCCTGACCTGAGAATGCAAGCTCTTGTTTACCTAAATACCTACAATGTTGCTTTAATGATCAACAGCAGGAAAAGCCTATTTAATGTCATGTTTCCATTGAAACGCACATGAAAAAGTCTGCTGTTTTCTTGAAGAGCGTCAGCTATTGTGTTTCTATTTTTTTTTCAAAAGTGTTTAATTGTAATTTACATTTTAAATGTCCCAGCAAATCATTGTGCTTGTGGAGAGAACGGGTTATATTAATGAAATCTGTCAATCTCTCTTTGTCTCACACGTTACTTTTGTTGCTAAAAAGTAAACAACGTCAACAGAATAATGATTGCAAACTACGCCTACTGCATAAACAAAAATAGTTATCGAGCCAAGAGCTTTTGAATTCAATATTATAAGTCTTCCCTATTTTCTTATTCTCTCTTTTAAGGGCTATATCAATGATATCAGTGGACCGTCCAAAGTTTAAAACATCCTCCTTGTCTTAATCTTTCCACCTGGAAAATGGGGTTTCTAGCAAAGTGCAAACTATGTCGTTCATTGGATTCATAACAAAACACTTATATTCCATAATTTAAATATTAAAAGCACTGGAGTCTAGCAAACTCGTAAATTATACCTATCGTTCACAGTTGTCTAAAACACCACGTTTTAAGTTTACCACCAGCTCTTCCTCGAGGTAAACGACTACTATCTTCTAAGCGCGCGAAAAAAAGGAACCATCCCCTCTACCATGTTCTGTGCCTCTACCCAAATGAAAATAGTTCTTGTTTGCCTGAAACAAATGCATGCCCATGTTATTTCCCCGTAGTTCATCGTTTAGTGACGTCATGTTGCCATGGCAACCAAGCTGTTTAGTGCAGCAGTTTCTTCCGTAACTCTTGACTGCTGCACTTGTCCTTGTAACCGATCAGAGGGTGCGTTCCCAACAATTTTCCCTGCCGGTTGCCAGGTTGTAAATTCCAAACAAAAGAAGGGTTAGTCACTGACCTCGCTATGGCTCCTAGCAGTTCAAATTTGTGACTAAACTGTTAGAATGGCAGAAATCATGCCAACATGAACAAAAGTAGAACACTGCTATATTCAGGTGAAAACCTCTTCACCTGCTTCACTTGAATAGCCGCCACTGATAAAAAGCAAGCCTTACATAATTTATTGCTTTATTTTCCTTATATACTACTGCATGTCAATTTTTGTGTGCCCTACCACATTTAAATGTCACGAACCACCACTGCTACTGACAATGAAGTTGCTAAAGGTGGTCTTTTGTGCTAAATCCCTTGTGAAAGCTTGCCTATTTTGGTGGTCAGCCATCCTTCTTGTTAGAAATTTGGTGAACAGCTTGTGGAGGTTTGGCATCAGACTTATAGGTGTGTAATTCTTTGTCCCTGGTGCACAAGAATTGTTCTTGCTTTTCATTGTCCTGGAATTTCTTCTGTTTTTAGGATTTTGTTCAAGATTTGGCAGAATAAGGGTGTTAAATGCCTTTATATATATTCAACAAAACCCTAAACACAGCAGAAATTCCAGAAAAATGGAAAACAGGCACAATAATGATATATGAATGTATCAAATATGTAGTTAAAACCCATGAAGAGCAAAAACAGAAGTTAAATATACATAACAGTATAGAAAATTGTGCAACGGATCTGTACAAGCACTTGCCTTACAGACTCAAATGTTTGGATGATAAGCAAGAACTAAAGGAAACAAAGCCATACCTATAGATAATATAGGTATTCTACTCAACTGAAGAATTTAGAAGTGCATGCAATCAAATATAGTATGTAAGAACACTTTCTGTACCACCATTCCTTGTAACTTATTCATCCACATTAACTATCATACATCGTAAAACGCATCATGTCTTGACAATACAATGTAAATTGTGTACAAATGGTAAATAAATGAAATGAAAAATGGAAAAACGGTTCGGTTAGCTCCAACCTTGGTTTATGAGAGTCCAAACCTCTGATCCACAGATCATGGTAACATGATACTTTCAGACTTTCTTTTCCTGAAATACAAACATAATTATTTTCAGCTTTCATTGAAGTTGCTCAGTGTGGGGGATTTGTCAGAATCAATGCTTTTTACCCTTCTATATTACTTCATTCCTATTTTTGATTTATTATAGTTCTAATAATATTGTAATGAAACAGTTTTACATAACCAAATGTTCTCCTTTTAATTACAGATTCTTTGGAGAAGCTTTATGTGCGGAAGTAAGTACCTTCGTTAAAAATATTCTACATAAAAATATTCTACCTTTTGTAAGTTAATGACGCATTTTTTAATATTAGCATAATCATCTCATGAGTGATGATGATGCCGATGATGATCATGATGATGCTGCTGATGGTGATGATGAGGACAATGATGCTTAATTGTTCATAGACATTATTACAAGTTTTGAGTTATGACATCTACAAACAAGATACAAAGAACTAATAATTACAGTAACTGATCCACAAAGCCACAAATGCCGCATAGGGTGGGAGACTTTGAGTAATCAGGCTTCTTGGATTGGTCACCTACTCCCATACTTGCTGCCATTATTACACATTTCATGGTCAAGTATATCGTTTCACAGTTAAGCACAGACACATGATAAATCACTTATGTTGCTCTTCCACTTCCACACATTCCCGACATGTTACCTGGTAGTAGCACTAGTCTGTCCCACCAGCTCATGTTACCTCGCAGTACTATTAGTCTGTCCTACCAGCTCATGTCACCTAGCGGTAGTACCAGTCTGTCCTACCAGCTCATGTTACCTGAAAGTAGATCTAAACTGTCCCACCAGCTCGCTACCTGGCAGTACTACCAGTATGTCCTACCAGCTCATGCTCCCTGGCAGTACTACTAGTCTGTCCCACCAGCTCCTGTTACCTGGCAGTAGTACCAGTCTGTCCTACCAGCTCATGTTACCTGACAGCAGTACTAGTCTGTCCCACCAGCTCATGTTACCTGGCAGTACTACCAGTGTGTCCTACCAGCTTGTGTTCCCTGGCAGTACTACTAGTCTGTCCCACCAGCTCATGTTACCTGGCAGTACTACGAGTGTGTCCCACCAGCTCATGTTACCTGGCAGTACTACCAGTGTGTCCTACCAGCTCATGCTCCCTGACAGTACTACCAGTCTGTCCTACCAGCTCATGTTACCTGACAGTACTACCAGTGTGTCCTACATGCTCATGTTCCCTGACAGTACTACCAGTGTGTCCTACCAGCTCATGTTCCCTGACAGTACTACCAGTGTCTCCTACCAGCTCATGTTACCTGACAGTACTACCAGTGTGTCCTACCAGCTCATGTTCCCTGGCAGTACTACTAGTCTGTCCTACCAGCTCATGTTACCTGGCAGTACTACCAGTGTGTCCTACCTGCTCATGTTACCTGACAGTACTACTAGTCTGTCCTACCAGCTCATGTTCCCTGGCAGTACTACTAGTCTGTCCTACCAGCTCATGTTCCCTGACAGTACTACCAGTGTGTCCTACCAGCTAATGTTCCCTGGCAGTACTACTAGTCTGTCCTACCAGCTCATGTTCCCTGGCAGTACTACCAGTGTGTCCTACCAGCTCATGTTACCTGACAGTAGTACTAGTCTGTCCCACCAGCTCATGTTACCTGGCAGTACTACTAGTCTGTCCTATCAGCTCATGTTACCTGACAGTAGTACTAGTCTGTCCCACCAGCTCATGTTCCCTGGCAGTACTACTAGTCTGTCCCACCAGCTCATGTTCCCTGGCAGTACTACTAGTCTGTCCCACCAGCTCATGTTACCTGATAGTAGATCTAGTCTGTCCCACCAGCTCGTTACCTGGCAGCAGTACTAGTCTGTCCCACCAGCTCCTGTTACCTGACAGTAGTACAAGTCTGTCCCACCAGTTAATGTTCCCTGGCAGTAGTACTAGTCTGTCCACCAGCTCATGTTACCTGGCAGGGGTACCAGTCTGTCCTACCAGCTCATGTTACCTGGCAGTAGTACTAGTCTGTCCCACCACCTCATGTAGCCTGGCAGTAGTACTACTCTGTCCCATCAGCTGATGTTACCTGGCAGTAGTACTAGTCTGTCCCACCAGCTCATGTTACCTGACAGTACTATTAGTCTGTCCTACCAGCTCATGTTACCTGGCAGTAGTACTAGTCTGTCCTGCCAGCTCATTTTACCTGGCAGTACCACTAGTCTGTCCCACCAGCACATGTTCCCTGACAGTACTACTAGTTTGTCCCACCAGCACATGTTTCCTGGCAGTAGCACTAGTCTGTCCTACCAGCTCATGTTACCTGACAATGCTACTAGTCTGTCCTACTAGCTCATGTTACCTGGCAGTAGTACTAGTCTGTCCTACCAGCTCATGTTACCTGAAAGTAGATCTAAACTGTCCCACCAGCTCGCTTCCTGGCAGTACTACCAGTATGTCCTACCAGCTCATGCTCCCTGGCAGTACTACTAGTCTGTCCCACCAGCTCCTGTTACCTGGCAGTAGTACCAGTCTGTCCTACCAGCTCATGTTACCTGACAGCAGTACTAGTCTGTCCCACCAGCTCATGTTACCTGGCAGTACTACCAGTGTGTCCTACCAGCTTGTGTTCCCTGGCAGTACTACTAGTCTGTCCCACCAGCTCATGTTACCTGGCAGTACTACGAGTGTGTCCCACCAGCTCATGTTACCTGGCAGTACTACCAGTGTGTCCTACCAGCTCATGCTCCCTGACAGTACTACCAGTCTGTCCTACCAGCTCATGTTACCTGACAGTACTACCAGTGTGTCCTACATGCTCATGTTCCCTGACAGTACTACCAGTGTGTCCTACCAGCTCATGTTCCCTGACAGTACTACCAGTGTCTCCTACCAGCTCATGTTACCTGACAGTACTACCAGTGTGTCCTACCAGCTCATGTTCCCTGGCAGTACTACTAGTCTGTCCTACCAGCTCATGTTACCTGGCAGTACTACCAGTGTGTCCTACCTGCTCATGTTACCTGACAGTACTACTAGTCTGTCCTACCAGCTCATGTTCCCTGGCAGTACTACTAGTCTGTCCTACCAGCTCATGTTCCCTGACAGTACTACCAGTGTGTCCTACCAGCTAATGTTCCCTGGCAGTACTACTAGTCTGTCCTACCAGCTCATGTTCCCTGGCGGTACTACCAGTGTGTCCTACCAGCTCATGTTACCTGACAGTAGTACTAGTCTGTCCCACCAGCTCATGTTACCTGGCAGTACTACTAGTCTGTCCTATCAGCTCATGTTACCTGACAGTAGTACTAGTCTGTCCCACCAGCTCATGTTCCCTGGCAGTACTACTAGTCTGTCCCACCAGCTCATGTTCCCTGGCAGTACTACTAGTCTGTCCCACCAGCTCATGTTACCTGATAGTAGATCTAGTCTGTCCCACCAGCTCGTTACCTGGCAGCAGTACTAGTCTGTCCCACCAGCTCCTGTTACCTGACAGTAGTACAAGTCTGTCCCACCAGTTAATGTTCCCTGGCAGTAGTACTAGTCTGTCCACCAGCTCATGTTACCTGGCAGGGGTACCAGTCTGTCCTACCAGCTCATGTTACCTGGCAGTAGTACTAGTCTGTCCCACCACCTCATGTAGCCTGGCAGTAGTACTACTCTGTCCCATCAGCTGATGTTACCTGGCAGTAGTACTAGTCTGTCCCACCAGCTCATGTTACCTGACAGTACTATTAGTCTGTCCTACCAGCTCATGTTACCTGGCAGTAGTACTAGTCTGTCCTGCCAGCTCATTTTACCTGGCAGTACCACTAGTCTGTCCCACCAGCACATGTTCCCTGACAGTACTACTAGTTTGTCCCACCAGCACATGTTTCCTGGCAGTAGCACTAGTCTGTCCTACTAGCCCATGTTACCTGACAATGCTACTAGTCTGTCCTACTAGCTCATGTTACCTGGCAGTAGTACTAGTCTGTCCTACCAGCTCATGTTATCTGGCAGTAAAACTAGTCTGTCCTACCAGCTCATGGTACCTGGCAGTAGTACTAGTCTCTTCCACCAGCTCGTTACCTGGCAGTAGTACTAGTCTGTCCCACCAGCTCATGTTCCCTGACAGTAGTACTAATCTGTCCTACCAGCTCATGTTCCCTGACAGTACTACTAGTCTGTCCCACCAGCTCATGTTACCTGGCAGTAGTACTAGTCTGTCCCACCAGCACATGTTACCTGGCAGTAGTATTAGTCTGTCCCACCAGCTCATGTTCCCTGGCAGTACTACTAGTCTGTCCCACCAGCTCATGTTACCTGACAGTACTACTAGTCTGTCCCACCAGCTCATGTTACCTGGCTGTAGTACTAGTCTGTCCCACCAGCACATGTTACCTGGCAGTAGTACTAGTCTGTCCCACCAGCTCATGTTCCCTGGCAGTACTACTAGTCTGTCCCACCAGCTCATGTTACCTGGCAGTAGTACTAGTCTGTCCCACCAGCTCATTTCCTGGCAGTAGTACTAGTCTGTCCTACCAGCTCATGTTCCCTGACAGAAGCACTAGTCTGTCCCACCATCTCCTGTTACCTGACAGTAGTACTACTCTGTCCGACCAGTTAATGTTCCATGGCAGTAGTACTAGTCTATCCCACCAGCTCATGTTACCTGGCAGTAGTACCAGTCTGTCCTACCAGCTCATGTTACCTGAAAGTAGTACTAGTCTGTCCTACCAGCTCATGTTACCTGACAGTAGTACAAGTCTGTCCTACCAGCTCATGTTACCTGACAGTAGATCTAGTCTGTCCCACCAGCTCATGTTACCTGGCAGTACTTCTAGTCTGTCCTACCAGCTCATTTTACCGGACAGTAGTACTAGTCTGTCCCACCAGCTCATGTTACCTGGCAGTAGTCCTAGTCTGTCCCACCAGCTCATGTTCCCTGGCAGTAGTACCAGTGTGTCCTACCAGCTCATGTTACCTGGCAGTACAACCAGTGTGTCCTACCAGCTCATGTTACCTGGCAGTAGTACCAGTGTGTCCTACCAGCTCATGTTCCCTGACAGTACTATCAGTGTGTCCTACCAGCTAAAGTTCCCTGACAGTACTACCAGTGTGTCCTACCAGCTCATGTTACCTGACAGTACTACCAGTGTGTGCTACCAGCTCATGTTCCCTGACAGTACTACCAGTGTTTCCTACCAGCTCATGTTCCCTGGCAGTACTACCAGTGTGTCCTACCAGCTCATGTTACCTGAGAGTACTACCAGTGTGTCCTACCAGCTCATGTTACCTGACAGTACTACTAGTCTGTCCTACCAGCTCTTGTTCCTGTGAAGTACTACTAGTCTGTCCTACCAGCTCATGTTACCTGACTACTACCAGTGTGTCCTACCAGCTCATGTTACCTGACAGTAGATCTAAACTGTCCCACCAGCTCGTTACCTGGCAGTACTACCAGTGTGTCCTACCAGCTCATGTTCCCTGGCTGTACTACCAGCTCATGTTCCCTGGCAGTACTACCAGTGTGTACTACCAGCGCATGTTCCCTGGCAGTACTACTAGTCTGTCCTACCAGCTCATGTTCCCTGGCAGTACTACCAGTGTGTCCTACCAGCTCATGTTACCTGACAGTACTACTAGTCTGTCCTACCAGCTCTTGTTCCTGTGAAGTACTACTAGTCTGTCCTACCAGCTCATGTTCCCTGACAGTACTACCAGTGTGTCCTACTAGCTCATGTTCCCTGGCAGTACTACTAGTCTGTCCTACCAGCTCATGTTCCCTGGCAGTACTACCAGTGTGTCCTACCAGCTCATGTTACCTGACAGTAGTGCTAGTCTGTCCCACCTGCTCATGTTACCTGGCAGTACTACTAGTCTGTCCTACCAGCTCATGTTACCTGACAGTAGTACTAGTCTGTCCCACCAGCATATGTTACCTGGCAGTAGTACCAGTCTGTCCCACCAGCTCATGTTCCCTGGCAGTACTACTAGTCTGTCCCACCAGCTCATGTTACCTGGCAGTACTACTAGTCTGTCCCACCAGCTCATGTTACCTGACAGTAGATCTAGTCTGTCCAACCGGCTCGTTACCTGGCAGTAGTACTAGTCTGTCCCACCAGCTCATTTCCCTGGCAGTAGTACTAGTCTGTCCTACCAGCTCATGTTACCTGACAGTAGCACTAGTCTGTCCCACCAGCTCATGTTCCCTGACACAGGCACTAGTCTGTCCCACCAGCTCCTGTTACCTGACAGTAGTACTACTCTGTCCCAGCAGTTAATGTTCCATGGCAGTAGTACTAGTCTATCCCACCACCTCATGTTACCTGGCAGTAGTACCAGTCTGTCCTACCAGCTCATGTTACCTGAAAGTAGTACTAGTCTGGCCTACCAGCTCATGTTACCTGACAGTAGTACTGGTCTGTCCTACCAGCTCACGCTAACTGACAGTAGATCTAGCCTGTCCCACCAGCTCATGTTACCTGGCAGTACTTCTAGTCTGTCTTACCAGCTCATTTTACCGGACAGTAGTACTAGTCTGTCCCACCAGGTCATGTTACCTGGGAGTAGTACTAGTTTGCCCCACCAGCTCATGTTACCTGACAGTACTATTAGTCTGTCCTACCAGCTCATGTTAGCTGGCATTAGTACTAGTCTGTCCTACCAGCTCCTTTTACCTGGCAGTACCACTAGTCTGTCCCACCAGCTCATGTTACCTGGCAGTAGTACTAGTCTGTCCTACCAGCTCATGTTCCCTGACAGTAGTACTAGTCTGTCCCACCAGCTTATGTTACCTGGCAGTAGTACTAGTCTGTCCTAGCAGCTCATGTTACCTGACAATGCTAGTAGTCTTTCGTACCAGCTCATGTTATCTGGCAGTAGTACTAGTCTGTCCTACCAGCTCATGTTATCTGGCAGTAGTACTAGTCTGTCCTACCAGCTCATGGTACCTGGCAATAGTACTAGTCTGTTCCACCAGCTCGTTACCTGGCAGTAGTGCTAGTCTGTCCCACCAGCTCATGTTCCCTGACAGTAGTACTGCTGTGTCCTACCAGCTCATGTTCCCTGACAGTAGCACTAGTCTGTCCCACCAGCTTATGTTACCTGACAGTAGATTTAGCTGTCCCACCAGCTCATGTTACCTGGCAGCACTACCAGTGTGTCCTACCATCTCATGTTCCCTAGCAGTACTACTAGTCTGTCCCACCAGCTCATGTTACCTGGCAGTACTACCAGTGTGTCCTACCAGCTCATGTTCCCTGACAGTACTACCAGTGTGTCCTACCAGCTCATGTTCCCTGGCAGTACTACTAGTCTGTGCCACCAGCTCATGTTACCTGGCAGTACTACCAGTGTGTCCTACCAGCTCATGTTACCTGACAGTAGTAGCAGTCTGTCCCACCAGCTCATGTTACCTGACAGTACTACCAGTGTGTCCTACCAGCTCATGTTCCCTGACAGTACTACCAGTGTGTCCTACCAGCTCATGTTCCCTGGCAGTACTACTAGTCTGTGCCACCAGCTCATGTTACCTGGCAGTACTACCAGTGTGTCCTACCAGCTCATGTTACCTGACAGTAGTACCAGTCTGTCCTACCAGCTCATGTATCCTGGCAGTACTACCAGTGTCTCCTACCAGCTCATGTTCCCTGACAGTACTACCAGTGTGTCCTACCAGCTCATGTTCCCTGGGAGTACTACTAGTTTTTCCCACCAGCTCATGTTACCTGGCAGTAGTACCAGTGTGTCCTACCAGCTCATGTTCCCTGACAGTACTACCAGTGTGTCCTACCAGCTCATGTTCCCTGACAGTACTACCAGTGTGTCTTACAAGCTCATGTTACCTGACAGTACTACCAGTGTGTCCTACCAGCTCATGTTTCCTAACAGTACTACCAGTGTGTCCTACCAGCTCATGTTACCGGACAGTACTACCAGTGTGTCCTGCCAGCTCATGTTACCTGGCAGTACTACTAGTGTGTCCTCCCAGCTCATGTTCCCTGGCAGTACTACTAGTCTGTCATACCAGCTCACGTTACCTGGCAGTACTACCAGTGTCCTACCAGCTCGAGATACCTGACAGTACTACTAGTCTGTCCTACCAGCTCATGTTCCATGACAGTACTACCATTGTGTCCTACCAGCTCATGTTCCCTGGCAGTACTACTAGTCTGTCCTACCAGCTCATGTTCCCTGGCAGTACTACCAGTGTGTCCTACCAGCTCATGTTCCCTGGCAGTACTACTAGTCTGTCCCACAAGCACATGTTACCTGGCAGTAGTACTAGTCTGTCCCACCACCTCATGTTTCCAGGCAGTACTACTATTCTGTCCCACCAGCTCGTGTTACCTGGCATTACTACTAGTGTGTCCCAGCTGCTCATGTTACCTGACAGTAGATCTAGTCTGTCCTACCAGCTCCTGTTCCCTGACAGTAGCCCTAGTCTGTCCCACCAGCTCCTGCTACCTGACAGTAGTACTAGTCTGTCCAACCAGTTAATGTTACCTGGCAGTAGTACTAGTCTGTCCCACCAGCTCATTTCCCTGGCAGTAGTACTAGTCTGTCCTACCAGCTGATCTTCCCTGACAGTAGCACTAGTCTGTGCCACCAGCTACTGTTACCTGACAGTAGTACTAGTCTGTCCATCCAGTTAATGTTCCCTGGCAGTAGTACTAGTCTGTCCCACCAGCTCATGTTACATGGCAGTAGTACTAGTCTGTCCCACCAGCTCATGTTACCTGGCAGTACTACTAGTCTGTCCTACCAGCTCATGTTACCTGACAGTAGTACCAGTCTGTCCTACCAGCTCATGTTCCTTGGCAGTACTACTAGTCTGTCCCACAAGCTCATGTTACCTGGCAGTAGTACTAGTCTGTCCCACCAGCTCATGTTACCTGACAGTAGTACTAGTCTGTCCCACCAGCTCATGTTACCTGGCAGTACTACTAGTCTGTCCTTCCAGCTCATGTTACCTGGCAGTACTACCAGTGTGTCCTACCAGCTCATGTTCCCTGGCAGTACTACTAGCCTGTCCCACCAGCACATGTTACCTGGCAGTAGTACTAGTCTGTCCCACCAGCTCATGTTTCCAGGCAGTACTACTATTCTGTCCCACCAGCTCGTGTTACTTGGCATTACTACTAGTCTGTCCCAGCAGCTCATGTTACCTGACAGTAGATCTAGTCTGTCCTACCAGCTCATTTTCCATAACAGTAGCCCTAGTCTGTCCCACCAGCTCCTGTTACCTGACAGTAGTACTAGTCTGTCCATCCAGTTAATGTTCCCTGGCAGTAGTACTAGTCTGTCCCACCAGCTCATGTTACATGGCAGTAGTACTAGTCTGTCCTACCAGCTCATGTTACCTGACAGTAGATCTAGTCTGTCCTACCAGCTCATGTTACCTGACAGTAGATCCAATCTGTCCCACCAGCTCATGTTACCTGACAGTAGTACTAGTCGGTCCTACCAGCTCCTGTTACCTGACAGTAGTACTAGTCTGTCCCAGCAGCTCATGTTACCTGGCAGTAGTACCAGTCTGTCCTACCAGCTCATGTTACATGGCAGTAGTACCAGTCTGTCCTACCAGCTCATGTTACCTGAAAGTAGTACTTGTCGGTCCTACCAGCTCATGTTACCTGACAGTAGTACTAGTCTGTCCTACCAGCTCATTTTACCTGAAAGTAGCTCTAGTCTGTCCCACCAGCTCATGTTCCCTGACGGTAGTACTAACCTGTGGCACCAGCTCATGTTACATGGCAGTAGGACCAGTCTGTCCTACCAGCTCATGTTACCTGACAGTAGTACTAGTCTGTCCCACCAGCTCATGTTCCCTGCCAGTAGTACTAGTCTGTCCCACCGGCTCATGTTCCCTGCCAGTAGTACTAGTCTGTCCAACCAGCTCATGTTACCTGGCAGTAGATCTAGTCTGTCCCACCAGCTCATGTTACCTGGCAGTACTTCTAGTCTGTCCTACCAGCTCATTTTACCGGACAGTAGTACTAGTCTGTCCCACCAGCTCATGTTACCTGGCAGTAGTCCTAGTCTGTCCCACCAGCTCATGTTCCCTGGCAGTAGTACCAGTGTGTCCTACCAGCCCATGTTACCTGGCAGTACAACCAGTGTGTCCTACCAGCTCATGTTACCTGGCAGTAGTACCAGTGTGTCCTACCAGCTCATGTTCCCTGACAGTACTATCAGTGTGTCCTACCAGCTCATGTTCCCTGACAGTACTACCAGTGTGTCCTACCAGCTCATGTTACCTGACAGTACTACCAGTGTGTCCTACCAGCTCATGTTCCCTGACAGTACTACCAGTGTGTCCTACCAGCTCATGTTCCCTGGCAGTACTACCAGTGTGTCCTACCAGCTCATGTTACCTGAGAGTACTACCAGTGTGTCCTACCAGCTCATGTTACCTGACTACTACCAGTGTGTCCTACCAGCTCATGTTACCTGACAGTAGATCTAAACTGTCCCACCAGCTCGTTACCTGGCAGTACTACCAGTGTGTCCTACCAGCTCATGTTCCCTGGCTGTACTACCAGCTCATGTTCCCTGGCAGTACTACCAGTTTGTACTACCAGCGCATGTTCCCTGGCAGTACTACTGGTCTGTCCTACCAGCTCATGTTCCCTGGCAGTACTACCAGTGTGTCCTACCAGCTCATGTTAACTGACAGTACTACTAGTCTGTCCTACCAGCTAATGTTCCTGTGAAGTACTACTAGTCTGTCCTACCAGCTCATGTTCCCTGACAGTACTACCAGTGTGTCCTACCAGCTCATGTTCCCTGGCAGTACTACTAGTCTGTCCTACCAGCTCATGTTCCCTGGCAGTACTACCAGTGTGTCCTACCAGCTCATGTTACCTGACAGTAGTGCTAGTCTGTCCGACCTGCTCATGTTACCTGGCAGTACTACTAGTCTGTCCTACCAGCTCATGTTACCTGACAGTAGTACTAGTCTGTCCCACCAGCATATGTTACCTGGCAGTAGTACCAGTCTGTCCCACCAGCTCATGTTCCCTGGCAGTACTACTAGTCTGTCCCACCAGCTCATGTTACCTGGCAGTACTACTAGTCTGTCCCACCAGCTCATGATACCTGACAGTAGATCTAGTCTGTCCATACGGCTCGTTACCTGGCAGTAGTACTAGTCTGTCCCACCAGCTCATTTCCCTGGCAGTAGTACTAGTCTGTCCTACCAGCTCATGTTACCTGACAGTAGCACTAGTCTGTCCCACCAGCTCATGTTCCCTGACACAGGCACTAGTCTGTCCCACCAGCTCCTGTTACCTGACAGTAGTACTACTCTGTCCCAGCAGTTAATGTTCCATGGCAGTAGTACTAGTCTATCCCACCACCTCATGTTACCTGGCAGTAGTACCAGTCTGTCCTACCAGCTCATGTTACCTGAAAGTCGTACTAGTCTGGCCTACCAGCTCATGTTACCTGACAGTAGTACTAGTCTGTCCTACCAGCTCACGCTAACTGACAGTCGATCTAGCCTGTCCCACCAGCTCATGTTACCTGGCAGTACTTCTAGTCTGTCTTACCAGCTCATTTTACCGGACAGTAGTACTAGTCTGTCCCACCAGGTCATGTTACCTGGCAGTAGTACTAGTTTGCCCCACCAGCTCATGTTACCTGACAGTACTATTAGTCTGTCCTACCAGCTCATGTTAGCTGGCATTAGTACTAGTCTGTCCTACCAGCTCCTTTTACCTGGCAGTACCACTAGTCTGTCCCACCAGCTCATGTTACCTGGTAGTAGTACTAGTCTGTCCTACCAGCTCATGTTCCCTGATAGTACTACTAGTCTGTCCCACCACCTCATGTTACCTGATAGTAGTACCAGTCTGTCCCACCAGCTCATGTTACCTGGCAGTACTACTTGTGTGTCCCACCAGCTCATGTTCCCTGACAGTACTACTAGTCTCTGCCACTAGCTCATGTTTCCTGGCAGTAGTACTAGTATGTCCTACCAGCTCATGTTCCCTGACAGTAGTACTAGTCTGTCCCACCAGCTCATGTTACCTGGCAGTAGTACTAGTCTGTCCTAGCAGCTCATGTTACCTGAAAGTAGTACTTGTCGGTCCTACCAGCTCATGTTACCTGACAGTAGTACTAGTCTGTCCTACCAGCTCATTTTACCTGAAAGTAGGTCTAGTCTGTCCCACCAGCTCATGTTCCCTGACGGTAGTACTAACCTGTGGCACCAGCTCACGTTACATGGCAGTAGGACCAGTCTGTCCTACCAGCTCATGTATCCTGGCAGTACTACCAGTGTCTCCCACCAGTTCATGTTACCTGACAGTACTACCGGTGTGTCCAACCAGCTCATGTTCCCTGACAGTACTACTAGTCTGTCCCACCAGTTCATGTTACCTGGCAGTACTACTAGTGTGTCCAACCAGCTCATGTTCCCTGACAGTACTACTAATCTGTCCCACCAGCTCATGTTACCTGGCAGTACTACTAGTCTGTCCCACCAGTTCATGTTACCTGGCAGTAGTACCAGTCTGTCCCACCAGCTCATGTTCCCTGACAGTACTACCAGTGTGTCCTACCAGCTCATGTTCCCTGGCAGTACTACCAGTGTCTCCTACCAGCTCATGTTCCCTGACAGTGGTACTAGTCTGTCCCACCAGCTCATGTTACCTGACAGTAGTACTGGTCTGTCCCACCAGCTCATGTTCCCTGGCAGTGGTACTGGTCTGTCCCACCAGCTCATGTTACCTGACAGTAGTACTAATCTGTCCCACCAGCTCATGTTACCTGACAGTAGTACTGGTCTGTCCCACCAGCTCATGTTCCCTGGCAGTGGTACTAGTCTGTCCCACCAGCTTGTGTTACCTGACAGCAGTACTAATCTGTCCCACCAGCTCATGTTACCTGACAGTAGTACTGGTCTGTCCCACCAGCTCATGTTCCCTGACAGTACTACCAGTGTCTCCTACCAGCTCATATTCCCTGACAGTAGTACTAGTCTGTCCCAACAGCTCATGTTCCCTGGTAGTACTACCAGTGTCTCCTACCAGCTTATGTTCCCTGACAGTAGTACTAGTCTGTCCCACCAGCTCATGTTACCTGACAGTAGTACTGGTCTGTCCCACCAGCTCATGTTCCCTGGCAGTAGTACTAGTTTGTTCCACCAGCTCATGTTACAATACAGTAGTACTAGTTTGTTCCACCAGCTCATGTTACAATACAGTAGTACTAGTTTGTTCCACCAGCTCATGTTACAATACAGTAGTACTAGTTTGTTCCATCAGCTCATGTTACAATACAGTAGTACTAGTTTGTTCCATCAGCTCATGTTACAATACAGTAGTACTAGTTTGTTCCACCAGCTCATGTTACCTGACAGTAGTACTAGTTTGTTCCACCAGCTCATGTTACAATACAGTAGTACTAGTTTGTTCCATCAGCTCATGTTACAATACAGTAGTACTAGTTTGTTCCATCAGCTCATGTTACAATACAGTAGTACTAGTTTGTTCCATCAGCTCATGTTACAATACAGTAGTACTAGTTTGTTCCATCAGCTCATGTTACAATACAGTAGTAGTAGTTTGTTCCACCAGCTCATGTTACCTGACAGTAGTACTAGTTTGTTCCACCAGCTCATGTTACAATACAGTAGTACTAGTTTGTTCCACCAGCTCATGTTACAATACAGTAGTAGTAGTTTGTTCCACCAGCTCATGTTACAATACAGTAGTACTAGTTTGTTCCACCAGCTCATGTTACAATACAGTAGTACTAGTTTGTTCCACCAGCTCATGTTACAATACAGTAGTACTAGTTTGTTCCACCAGCTCATGTTACAATACAGTAGTACTAGTTTGTTCCACCAGCTCATGTTACAATACAGTAGTAGTAGTTTGTTCCACCAGCTCATGTTACAATACAGTAGTACTAGTTTGTTCCACCAGCTCATGTTACAATACAGTAGTACTAGTTTGTTCCACCAGCTCATGTTACAATACAGTAGTACTAGTTTGTTCCACCAGCTCATGTTACAATACAGTAGTACTAGTTTGTTCCACCAGCTCATGTTACAATACAGTAGTACTAGTTTGTTCCATCAGCTCATGTTACCTGACAGTAGTACTAGTTTGTTCCACCAGCTCATGTTACCTGACAGTAGTACTAGTTTGTTCCACCAGCTCATGTTACAATACAGTAGTACTAGTTTGTTCCACCAGCTCATGTTACAATACAGTAGTACTAGTTTGTTCCACCAGCTCATGTTACCTGACAGTAGTACTAGTTTGTCCCACCAGCTCATGTTACCTGACAGTAGTACTAGTTTGTTCCACCAGCTCATGTTACAATACAGTAGTACTAGTTTGTTCCATCAGCTCATGTTACCTGACAGTAGTACTAGTTTGTTCCACCAGCTCATGTTACAATACAGTAGTACTAGTTTGTTCCACCAGCTCATGTTACAATACAGTAGTACTAGTTTGTTCCACCAGCTCA
This sequence comes from Tenodera sinensis, assembly GCA_030765045.1. NCBI lineage: Eukaryota > Metazoa > Arthropoda > Insecta > Mantodea > Mantidae > Tenodera > Tenodera sinensis. Next base: position 3,424,535 of record CM060964.1, read on the forward strand.
TGTTACAATACAGTAGTACTAGTTTGTTCCATCAGCTCATGTTACCTGACAGTAGTACTAGTTTGTTCCACCAGCTCATGTTACAATACAGTAGTACTAGTTTGTTCCATCAGCTCATGTTACCTGACAGTAGTACTAGTTTGTTCCACCAGCTCATGTTACAATACAGTAGTACTAGTTTGTTCCACCAGCTCATGTTACAATACAGTAGTACTAGTTTGTTCCACCAGCTCATGTTACAATACAGTAGTACTAGTTTGTTCCATCAGCTCATGTTACAATACAGTAGTACTAGTTTGTTCCACCAGCTCATGTTACAATACAGTAGTACTAGTTTGTTCCACCAGCTCATGTTACCTGACAGTAGTACTAGTTTGTTCCACCAGCTCATGTTACCTGACAGTAGTACTAGTTTGTTCCACCAGCTCATGTTACAATACAGTAGTACTAGTTTGTTCCACCAGCTCATGTTACAATACAGTAGTACTAGTTTGTTCCATCAGCTCATGTTACAATACAGTAGTACTAGTTTGTTGCACCAGCTCATGTTACCTGACAGTAGTACTAGTTTGTTCCATCAGCTCATGTTACAATACAGTAGTACTAGTTTGTTCCACCAGCTCATGTTACAATACAGTAGTACTAGTTTGTTCCACCAGCTCATGTTACAATACAGTAGTACTAGTTTGTTGCACCAGCTCATGTTACCTGACAGTAGTACTAGTTTGTTCCATCAGCTCATGTTACAATACAGTAGTACTAGTTTGTTCCACCAGCTCATGTTACAATACAGTAGTACTAGTTTGTTCCACCAGCTCATGTTACAATACAGTAGTACTAGTTTGTTGCACCAGCTCATGTTACCTGACAGTAGTACTAGTTTGTTCCACCAGCTCATGTTACAATACAGTAGTACTAGTTTGTTCCACCAGCTCATGTTACAATACAGTAGTACTAGTTTGTTCCACCAGCTCATGTTACAATACAGTAGTACTAGTTTGTTCCACCAGCTCATGTTACAATACAGTAGTACTAGTTTGTTCCACCAGCTCATGTTACCTGACAGTAGTACTAGTTTGTTCCACCAGCTCATGTTACCTGACAGTAGTACTAGTTTGTCCCACCAGCTCATGTTACCTGACAGTAGTACTAGTTTGTCCCACCAGCTCATGTTACCTGACAGTAGTACTAGTTTGTTCCACCAGCTCATGTTACAATACAGTAGTACTAGTTTGTTCCACCAGCTCATGTTACAATACAGTAGTACTAGTTTGTTCCACCAGCTCATGTTACCTGACAGTAGTACTAGTTTGTTCCATCAGCTCATGTTACAATACAGTAGTACTAGTTTGTTCCACCAGCTCATGTTACAATACAGTAGTACTAGTTTGTTCCACCAGCTCATGTTACAATACAGTAGTAGTAGTTTGTTCCACCAGCTCATGTTACAATACAGTAGTAGTAGTTTGTTCCACCAGCTCATGTTACCTGACAGTAGTACTAGTTTGTTCCACCAGCTCATGTTACAATACAGTAGTAGTAGTTTGTTCCACCAGCTCATGTTACCTGACAGTAGTACTAGTTTGTTCCACCAGCTCATGTTACAATACAGTAGTAGTAGTTTGTTCCACCAGCTCATGTTACAATACAGTAGTACTAGTTTGTTCCATCAGCTCATGTTACAATACAGTAGTAGTAGTTTGTTCCACCAGCTCATGTTACAATACAGTAGTACTAGTTTGTTGCACCAGCTCATGTTACAATACAGTAGTACTAGTTTGTTCCACCAGCTCATGTTACAATACAGTAGTACTAGTTTGTTCCACCAGCTCATGTTACAATACAGTAGTACTAGTTTGTTCCATCAGCTCATGTTACAATACAGTAGTACTAGTTTGTTCCACCAGCTCATGTTACAATACAGTAGTACTAGTTTGTTCCACCAGCTCATGTTACAATACAGTAGTACTAGTTTGTTCCACCAGCTCATGTTACAATACAGTAGTAGTAGTTTGTTCCACCAGCTCATGTTACAATACAGTAGTAGTAGTTTGTTCCACCAGCTCATGTTACAATACAGTAGTAGTAGTTTGTTCCACCAGCTCATGTTACCTGACAGTAGTACTAGTTTGTTCCACCAGCTCATGTTACAATACAGTAGTAGTAGTTTGTTCCACCAGCTCATGTTACAATACAGTAGTACTAGTTTGTTCCATCAGCTCATGTTACAATACAGTAGTACTAGTTTGTTCCATCAGCTCATGTTACAATACAGTAGTACTAGTTTGTTCCACCAGCTCATGTTACCTGACAGTAGTACTAGTTTGTTCCACCAGCTCATGTTACAATACAGTAGTAGTAGTTTGTTCCACCAGCTCATGTTACAATACAGTAGTAGTAGTTTGTTCCACCAGCTCATGTTACCTGACAGTAGTACTAGTTTGTTCCACCAGCTCATGTTACAATACAGTAGTAGTAGTTTGTTCCACCAGCTCATGTTACCTGACAGTAGTACTAGTTTGTTCCACCAGCTCATGTTACAATACAGTAGTACTAGTTTGTTCCATCAGCTCATGTTACAATACAGTAGTACTAGTTTGTTCCACCAGCTCATGTTACAATACAGTAGTACTAGTTTGTTCCACCAGCTCATGTTACAATACAGTAGTACTAGTTTGTTCCACCAGCTCATGTTACAATACAGTAGTAGTAGTTTGTTCCACCAGCTCATGTTACAATACAGTAGTAGTAGTTTGTTCCACCAGCTCATGTTACAATACAGTAGTAGTAGTTTGTTCCACCAGCTCATGTTACCTGACAGTAGTACTAGTTTGTTCCACCAGCTCATGTTACAATACAGTAGTAGTAGTTTGTTCCACCAGCTCATGTTACAATACAGTAGTACTAGTTTGTTCCATCAGCTCATGTTACAATACAGTAGTACTAGTTTGTTCCATCAGCTCATGTTACAATACAGTAGTACTAGTTTGTTCCACCAGCTCATGTTACCTGACAGTAGTACTAGTTTGTTCCACCAGCTCATGTTACAATACAGTAGTAGTAGTTTGTTCCACCAGCTCATGTTACAATACAGTAGTAGTAGTTTGTTCCACCAGCTCATGTTACCTGACAGTAGTACTAGTTTGTTCCACCAGCTCATGTTACAATACAGTAGTAGTAGTTTGTTCCACCAGCTCATGTTACCTGACAGTAGTAGTAGTTTGTTCCACCAGCTCATGTTACAATACAGTAGTACTAGTTTGTTCCATCAGCTCATGTTACAATACAGTAGTACTAGTTTGTTCCACCAGCTCATGTTACAATACAGTAGTACTAGTTTGTTCCACCAGCTCATGTTACAATACAGTAGTACTAGTTTGTTCCATCAGCTCATGTTACAATACAGTAGTACTAGTTTGTTCCACCAGCTCATGTTACAATACAGTAGTACTAGTTTGTTCCATCAGCTCATGTTACAATACAGTAGTACTAGTTTGTTCCACCAGCTCATGTTACAATACAGTAGTAGTAGTTTGTTCCACCAGCTCATGTTACAATACAGTAGTAGTAGTTTGTTCCACCAGCTCATGTTACCTGACAGTAGTACTAGTTTGTTCCACCAGCTCATGTTACAATACAGTAGTACTAGTTTGTTCCACCAGCTCATGTTACAATACAGTAGTACTAGTTTGTTCCACCAGCTCATGTTACAATACAGTAGTACTAGTTTGTTCCACCAGCTCATGTTACAATACAGTAGTACTAGTTTGTTCCACCAGCTCATGTTACAATACAGTAGTACTAGTTTGTTCCACCAGCTCATGTTACAATACAGTAGTACTAGTTTGTTCCATCAGCTCATGTTACAATACAGTAGTACTAGTTTGTTCCACCAGCTCATGTTACAATACAGTAGTACTAGTTTGTTCCATCAGCTCATGTTACAATACAGTAGTACTAGTTTGTTCCACCAGCTCATGTTACAATACAGTAGTACTAGTTTGTTCCACCAGCTCATGTTACAATACAGTAGTACTAGTTTGTTCCATCAGCTCATGTTACAATACAGTAGTACTAGTTTGTTCCACCAGCTCATGTTACAATACAGTAGTACTAGTTTGTTCCACCAGCTCATGTTACAATACAGTAGTACTAGTTTGTTCCATCAGCTCATGTTACAATACAGTAGTACTAGTTTGTTCCACCAGCTCATGTTACAATACAGTAGTAGTAGTTTGTTCCACCAGCTCATGTTACCTGACAGTAGTACTAGTTTGTTCCACCAGCTCATGTTACAATACAGTAGTACTAGTTTGTTGCACCAGCTCATGTTACCTGACAGTAGTACTAGTTTGTTCCATCAGCTCATGTTACAATACAGTAGTACTAGTTTGTTCCACCAGCTCATGTTACAATACAGTAGTACTAGTTTGTTCCACCAGCTCATGTTACAATACAGTAGTACTAGTTTGTTCCACCAGCTCATGTTACAATACAGTAGTACTAGTTTGTTCCACCAGCTCATGTTACAATACAGTAGTACTAGTTTGTTCCACCAGCTCATGTTACAATACAGTAGTACTAGTTTGTTCCACCAGCTCATGTTACAATACAGTAGTAGTAGTTTGTTCCACCAGCTCATGTTACAATACAGTAGTACTAGTTTGTTCCATCAGCTCATGTTACAATACAGTAGTACTAGTTTGTTCCATCAGCTCATGTTACCTGACAGTAGTACTAGTTTGTTCCACCAGCTCATGTTACAATACAGTAGTACTAGTTTGTTCCATCAGCTCATGTTACAATACAGTAGTACTAGTTTGTTCCACCAGCTCATGTTACAATACAGTAGTACTAGTTTGTTCCACCAGCTCATGTTACAATACAGTAGTACTAGTTTGTTCCATCAGCTCATGTTACAATACAGTAGTACTAGTTTGTTCCACCAGCTCATGTTACAATACAGTAGTACTAGTTTGTTCCACCAGCTCATGTTACAATACAGTAGTACTAGTTTGTTCCACCAGCTCATGTTACAATACAGTAGTACTAGTTTGTTCCACCAGCTCATGTTACAATACAGTAGTACTAGTTTGTTCCACCAGCTCATGTTACAATACAGTAGTACTAGTTTGTTCCATCAGCTCATGTTACAATACAGTAGTACTAGTTTGTTCCACCAGCTCATGTTACAATACAGTAGTAGTAGTTTGTTCCACCAGCTCATGTTACCTGACAGTAGTACTAGTTTGTTCCACCAGCTCATGTTACAATACAGTAGTACTAGTTTGTTGCACCAGCTCATGTTACAATACAGTAGTACTAGTTTGTTCCACCAGCTCATGTTACAATACAGTAGTACTAGTTTGTTCCACCAGCTCATGTTACAATACAGTAGTACTAGTTTGTTCCACCAGCTCATGTTACAATACAGTAGTACTAGTTTGTTCCACCAGCTCATGTTACAATACAGTAGTACTAGTTTGTTCCACCAGCTCATGTTACCTGACAGTAGTACTAGTTTGTTCCACCAGCTCATGTTACAATACAGTAGTACTAGTTTGTTCCACCAGCTCATGTTACCTGACAGTAGTACTAGTTTGTTCCACCAGCTCATGTTACAATACAGTAGTACTAGTTTGTTCCACCAGCTCATGTTACAATACAGTAGTACTAGTTTGTTCCACCAGCTCATGTTACAATACAGTAGTAGTAGTTTGTTCCACCAGCTCATGTTACCTGACAGTAGTACTAGTTTGTTCCACCAGCTCATGTTACAATACAGTAGTACTAGTTTGTTCCATCAGCTCATGTTACAATACAGTAGTACTAGTTTGTTCCACCAGCTCATGTTACAATACAGTAGTACTAGTTTGTTCCACCAGCTCATGTTACAATACAGTAGTACTAGTTTGTTCCACCAGCTCATGTTACAATACAGTAGTACTAGTTTGTTCCACCAGCTCATGTTACAATACAGTAGTACTAGTTTGTTCCACCAGCTCATGTTACAATACAGTAGTACTAGTTTGTTCCACCAGCTCATGTTACAATACAGTAGTACTAGTTTGTTCCATCAGCTCATGTTACAATACAGTAGTACTAGTTTGTTCCACCAGCTCATGTTACAATACAGTAGTACTAGTTTGTTCCACCAGCTCATGTTACAATACAGTAGTACTAGTTTGTTCCACCAGCTCATGTTACAATACAGTAGTACTAGTTTGTTCCATCAGCTCATGTTACAATACAGTAGTACTAGTTTGTTCCACCAGCTCATGTTACAATACAGTAGTAGTAGTTTGTTCCACCAGCTCATGTTACCTGACAGTAGTACTAGTTTGTTCCACCAGCTCATGTTACAATACAGTAGTACTAGTTTGTTGCACCAGCTCATGTTACAATACAGTAGTACTAGTTTGTTCCACCAGCTCATGTTACAATACAGTAGTACTAGTTTGTTCCACCAGCTCATGTTACAATACAGTAGTACTAGTTTGTTCCACCAGCTCATGTTACAATACAGTAGTACTAGTTTGTTCCACCAGCTCATGTTACAATACAGTAGTACTAGTTTGTTCCACCAGCTCATGTTACAATACAGTAGTACTAGTTTGTTCCACCAGCTCATGTTACAATACAGTAGTACTAGTTTGTTCCATCAGCTCATGTTACAATACAGTAGTACTAGTTTGTTCCATCAGCTCATGTTACAATACAGTAGTACTAGTTTGTTCCACCAGCTCATGTTAGAATACAGTAGTACTAGTTTGTTCCACCAGCTCATGTTACAATACAGTAGTACTAGTTTGTTCCATCAGCTCATGTTACAATACAGTAGTACTAGTTTGTTCCACCAGCTCATGTTACAATACAGTAGTAGTAGTTTGTTCCACCAGCTCATGTTACCTGACAGTAGTACTAGTTTGTTCCACCAGCTCATGTTACAATACAGTAGTACTAGTTTGTTGCACCAGCTCATGTTACAATACAGTAGTACTAGTTTGTTCCACCAGCTCATGTTACAATACAGTAGTACTAGTTTGTTCCACCAGCTCATGTTACAATACAGTAGTACTAGTTTGTTCCACCAGCTCATGTTACAATACAGTAGTACTAGTTTGTTCCACCAGCTCATGTTACAATACAGTAGTACTAGTTTGTTCCATCAGCTCATGTTACCTGACAGTAGTACTAGTTTGTTCCACCAGCTCATGTTACAATACAGTAGTACTAGTTTGTTCCACCAGCTCATGTTACAATACAGTAGTACTAGTTTGTTCCATCAGCTCATGTTACCTGACAGTAGTACTAGTTTGTTCCACCAGCTCATGTTACAATACAGTAGTACTAGTTTGTTCCATCAGCTCATGTTACAATACAGTAGTACTAGTTTGTTCCACCAGCTCATGTTACAATACAGTAGTACTAGTTTGTTCCACCAGCTCATGTTACAATACAGTAGTACTAGTTTGTTCCATCAGCTCATGTTACCTGACAGTAGTACTAGTTTGTTCCACCAGCTCATGTTACAATACAGTAGTACTAGTTTGTTCCACCAGCTCATGTTACAATACAGTAGTACTAGTTTGTTCCACCAGCTCATGTTACAATACAGTAGTACTAGTTTGTTCCACCAGCTCATGTTACAATACAGTAGTACTAGTTTGTTCCATCAGCTCATGTTACAATACAGTAGTAGTAGTTTGTTCCACCAGCTCATGTTACAATACAGTAGTACTAGTTTGTTCCACCAGCTCATGTTACAATACAGTAGTACTAGTTTGTTCCATCAGCTCATGTTACAATACAGTAGTACTAGTTTGTTCCACCAGCTCATGTTACAATACAGTAGTACTAGTTTGTTCCACCAGCTCATGTTACAATACAGTAGTACTAGTTTGTTCCACCAGCTCATGTTACCTGACAGTAGTAGTAGTTTGTTCCACCAGCTCATGTTACCTGACAGTAGTAGTAGTTTGTTCCACCAGCTCATGTTACCTGACAGTAGTACTAGTTTGTTCCACCAGCTCATGTTACAATACAGTAGTACTAGTTTGTTCCACCAGCTCATGTTACAATACAGTAGTACTAGTTTGTTCCACCAGCTCATGTTACCTGACAGTAGTAGTAGTTTGTTCCACCAGCTCATGTTACCTGACAGTAGTACTAGTTTGTTCCACCAGCTCATGTTACCTGACAGTAGTACTAGTTTGTTCCATCAGCTCATGTTACCTGACAGTAGTACTAGTTTGTTCCACCAGCTCATGTTACCTGACAGTAGTACTAGTTTGTTCCACCAGCTCATGTTACAATACAGTAGTACTAGTTTGTTCCATCAGCTCATGTTACAATACAGTAGTACTAGTTTGTTCCATCAGCTCATGTTACAATACAGTAGTAGTAGTTTGTTCCACCAGCTCATGTTACAATACAGTAGTACTAGTTTGTTCCACCAGCTCATGTTACAATACAGTAGTACTAGTTTGTTCCACCAGCTCATGTTACAATACAGTAGTACTAGTTTGTTCCACCAGCTCATGTTACCTGACAGTAGTACTAGTTTGTTCCACCAGCTCATGTTACAATACAGTAGTACTAGTTTGTTCCACCAGCTCATGTTACCTGACAGTAGTACTAGTTTGTTCCACCAGCTCATGTTACAATACAGTAGTACTAGTTTGTTCCATCAGCTCATGTTACAATACAGTAGTACTAGTTTGTTCCACCAGCTCATGTTACCTGACAGTAGTACTAGTTTGTTCCACCAGCTCATGTTACAATACAGTAGTACTAGTTTGTTCCACCAGCTCATGTTACAATACAGTAGTACTAGTTTGTTCCACCAGCTCATGTTACCTGACAGTAGTACTAGTTTGTTCCACCAGCTCATGTTACAATACAGTAGTACTAGTTTGTTCCACCAGCTCATGTTACAATACAGTAGTACTAGTTTGTTCCATCAGCTCATGTTACAATACAGTAGTACTAGTTTGTTCCATCAGCTCATGTTACAATACAGTAGTACTAGTTTGTTCCACCAGCTCATGTTACAATACAGTAGTACTAGTTTGTTCCACCAGCTCATGTTACAATACAGTAGTACTAGTTTGTTCCACCAGCTCATGTTACAATACAGTAGTACTAGTTTGTTCCATCAGCTCATGTTACAATACAGTAGTACTAGTTTGTTCCACCAGCTCATGTTACAATACAGTAGTACTAGTTTGTTCCACCAGCTCATGTTACAATACAGTAGTACTAGTTTGTTCCACCAGCTCATGTTACAATACAGTAGTACTAGTTTGTTCCACCAGCTCATGTTACAATACAGTAGTACTAGTTTGTTCCACCAGCTCATGTTACCTGACAGTAGTACTAGTTTGTTCCACCAGCTCATGTTACAATACAGTAGTACTAGTTTGTTCCACCAGCTCATGTTACAATACAGTAGTACTAGTTTGTTCCACCAGCTCATGTTACCTGACAGTAGTACTAGTTTGTTCCATCAGCTCATGTTACAATACAGTAGTACTAGTTTGTTCCATCAGCTCATGTTACAATACAGTAGTACTAGTTTGTTCCACCAGCTCATGTTACAATACAGTAGTACTAGTTTGTTCCACCAGCTCATGTTACAATACAGTAGTACTAGTTTGTTCCACCAGCTCATGTTACAATACAGTAGTACTAGTTTGTTCCACCAGCTCATGTTACAATACAGTAGTACTAGTTTGTTCCATCAGCTCATGTTACAATACAGTAGTACTAGTTTGTTCCACCAGCTCATGTTACCTGACAGTAGTACTAGTTTGTTCCACCAGCTCATGTTACAATACAGTAGTACTAGTTTGTTCCACCAGCTCATGTTACAATACAGTAGTACTAGTTTGTTCCACCAGCTCATGTTACCTGACAGTAGTACTAGTTTGTTCCACCAGCTCATGTTACAATACAGTAGTACTAGTTTGTTCCACCAGCTCATGTTACAATACAGTAGTACTAGTTTGTTCCATCAGCTCATGTTACAATACAGTAGTACTAGTTTGTTCCATCAGCTCATGTTACAATACAGTAGTACTAGTTTGTTCCACCAGCTCATGTTACAATACAGTAGTACTAGTTTGTTCCACCAGCTCATGTTACAATACAGTAGTACTAGTTTGTTCCACCAGCTCATGTTACAATACAGTAGTACTAGTTTGTTCCATCAGCTCATGTTACAATACAGTAGTACTAGTTTGTTCCACCAGCTCATGTTACAATACAGTAGTACTAGTTTGTTCCACCAGCTCATGTTACAATACAGTAGTACTAGTTTGTTCCACCAGCTCATGTTACAATACAGTAGTACTAGTTTGTTCCACCAGCTCATGTTACAATACAGTAGTACTAGTTTGTTCCACCAGCTCATGTTACCTGACAGTAGTACTAGTTTGTTCCACCAGCTCATGTTACAATACAGTAGTACTAGTTTGTTCCACCAGCTCATGTTACAATACAGTAGTACTAGTTTGTTCCACCAGCTCATGTTACCTGACAGTAGTACTAGTTTGTTCCACCAGCTCATGTTACAATACAGTAGTAGTAGTTTGTTCCACCAGCTCATGTTACAATACAGTAGTACTAGTTTGTTCCATCAGCTCATGTTACAATACAGTAGTACTAGTTTGTTCCATCAGCTCATGTTACAATACAGTAGTACTAGTTTGTTCCACCAGCTCATGTTACAATACAGTAGTACTAGTTTGTTCCATCAGCTCATGTTACAATACAGTAGTAGTAGTTTGTTCCACCAGCTCATGTTACAATACAGTAGTACTAGTTTGTTCCACCAGCTCATGTTACAATACAGTAGTAGTAGTTTGTTCCACCAGCTCATGTTACCTGACAGTAGTACTAGTTTGTTCCATCAGCTCATGTTACAATACAGTAGTACTAGTTTGTTCCACCAGCTCATGTTACAATACAGTAGTACTAGTTTGTTCCACCAGCTCATGTTACCTGACAGTAGTACTAGTTTGTTCCACCAGCTCATGTTACAATACAGTAGTACTAGTTTGTTCCACCAGCTCATGTTACCTGACAGTAGTACTAGTTTGTTCCACCAGCTCATGTTACAATACAGTAGTACTAGTTTGTTCCACCAGCTCATGTTACAATACAGTAGTACTAGTTTGTTCCACCAGCTCATGTTACCTGACAGTAGTACTAGTTTGTTCCACCAGCTCATGTTACAATACAGTAGTACTAGTTTGTTCCACCAGCTCATGTTACAATACAGTAGTACTAGTTTGTTCCATCAGCTCATGTTACAATACAGTAGTACTAGTTTGTTCCATCAGCTCATGTTACAATACAGTAGTAGTAGTTTGTTCCACCAGCTCATGTTACCTGACAGTAGTACTAGTTTGTTCCATCAGCTCATGTTACAATACAGTAGTACTAGTTTGTTCCACCAGCTCATGTTACAATACAGTAGTAGTAGTTTGTTCCACCAGCTCATGTTACCTGACAGTAGTACTAGTTTTGTTCCATCAGCTCATGTTACAATACAGTAGTACTAGTTTGTTCCATCAGCTCATGTTACAATACAGTAGTACTAGTTTGTTCCACCAGCTCATGTTACAATACAGTAGTACTAGTTTGTTCCACCAGCTCATGTTACAATACAGTAGTACTAGTTTGTTCCACCAGCTCATGTTACCTGACAGTAGTAGTAGTTTGTTCCACCAGCTCATGTTACCTTGCAGTAGTACTAGTTTGTTCCATCAGCTCATGTTACAATACAGTAGTACTAGTTTGTTCCACCAGCTCATGTTACAATACAGTAGTACTAGTTTGTTCCACCAGCTCATGTTACCTGACAGTAGTACTAGTTTGTTCCACCAGCTCATGTTACAATACAGTAGTACTAGTTTGTTCCATCAGCTCATGTTACAATACAGTAGTAGTAGTTTGTTCCACCAGCTCATGTTACAATACAGTAGTACTAGTTTGTTCCACCAGCTCATGTTACAATACAGTAGTACTAGTTTGTTCCACCAGCTCATGTTACCTGACAGTAGTAGTAGTTTGTTCCACCAGCTCATGTTACCTTGCAGTAGTACTAGTTTGTTCCATCAGCTCATGTTACAATACAGTAGTAGTAGTTTGTTCCACCAGCTCATGTTACCTGACAGTAGTACTAGTTTGTTCCATCAGCTCATGTTACAATACAGTAGTACTAGTTTGTTCCACCAGCTCATGTTACAATACAGTAGTACTAGTTTGTTCCACCAGCTCATGTTACCTGACAGTAGTAGTAGTTTGTTCCACCAGCTCATGTTACAATACAGTAGTACTAGTTTGTTCCATCAGCTCATGTTACAATACAGTAGTAGTAGTTTGTTCCACCAGCTCATGTTACAATACAGTAGTACTAGTTTGTTCCACCAGCTCATGTTACCTGACAGTAGTACTAGTTTGTTCCACCAGCTCATGTTACAATACAGTAGTAGTAGTTTGTTCCACCAGCTCATGTTACAATACAGTAGTACTAGTTTGTTCCACCAGCTCATGTTACAATACAGTAGTACTAGTTTGTTCCACCAGCTCATGTTACAATACAGTAGTAGTAGTTTGTTCCATCAGCTCATGTTACCTGACAGTAGTACTAGTTTGTTCCACCAGCTCATGTTACCTGACAGTAGTACTAGTTTGTTCCATCAGCTCATGTTACAATACAGTAGTACTAGTTTGTTCCACCAGCTCATGTTACCTGACAGTAGTACTAGTTTGTTCCACCAGCTCATGTTACAATACAGTAGTACTAGTTTGTTCCATCAGCTCATGTTACAATACAGTAGTAGTAGTTTGTTCCATCAGCTCATGTTACCTGACAGTAGTACTAGTTTGTTCCACCAGCTCATGTTACCTGACAGTAGTACTAGTTTGTTCCATCAGCTCATGTTACAATACAGTAGTACTAGTTTGTTCCACCAGCTCATGTTACCTGACAGTAGTACTAGGTTTGTTCCACCAGCTCATGTTACAATACAGTAGTAGTAGTTTGTTCCACCAGCTCATGTTACAATACAGTAGTACTAGTTTGTTCCACCAGCTCATGTTACAATACAGTAGTACTAGTTTGTTCCACCAGCTCATGTTACAATACAGTAGTACTAGTTTGTTCCATCAGCTCATGTTACAATACAGTAGTACTAGTTTGTTCCATCAGCTCATGTTACAATACAGTAGTACTAGTTTGTTCCACCAGCTCATGTTACAATACAGTAGTACTAGTTTGTTCCACCAGCTCATGTTACAATACAGTAGTACTAGTTTGTTCCACCAGCTCATGTTACCTGACAGTAGTAGTAGTTTGTTCCACCAGCTCATGTTACCTTGCAGTAGTACTAGTTTGTTCCACCAGCTCATGTTACAATACAGTAGTACTAGTTTGTTCCACCAGCTCATGTTACAATACAGTAGTACTAGTTTGTTCCACCAGCTCATGTTACAATACAGTAGTACTAGTTTGTTCCACCAGCTCATGTTACAATACAGTAGTAGTAGTTTGTTCCACCAGCTCATGTTACAATACAGTAGTAGTAGTTTGTTCCACCAGCTCATGTTACAATACAGTAGTAGTAGTTTGTTCCACCAGCTCATGTTACAATACAGTAGTACTAGTTTGTTCCACCAGCTCATGTTACAATACAGTAGTACTAGTTTGTTCCACCAGCTCATGTTACCTGACAGTAGTAGTAGTTTGTTCCACCAGCTCATGTTACAATACAATAGTACTAGTTTGTTCCACCAGCTCATGTTACAATACAGTAGTACTAGTTTGTTCCACAGCTCATGTTACAATACAATAGTACTAGTTTGTTCCACCAGCTCATGTTACAATACAGTAGTACTAGTTTGTTCCACCAGCTCATGTTACAATACAGTAGTAGTAGTTTGTTCCACCAGCTCATGTTACAATACAGTAGTACTAGTTTGTTCCATCAGCTCATGTTACAATACAGTAGTACTAGTTTGTTCCACCAGCTCATGTTACAATACAGTAGTACTAGTTTGTTCCACCAGCTCATGTTACCTGACAGTAGTACTAGTTTGTTCCATCAGCTCATGTTACCTGACAGTAGTACTAGTTTGTTCCATCAGCTCATGTTACAATACAGTAGTACTAGTTTGTTCCATCAGCTCATGTTACAATACAGTAGTACTAGTTTGTTCCACCAGCTCATGTTACCTGACAGTAGTACTAGTTTGTTCCACCAGCTCATGTTACCTGACAGTAGTACTAGTTTGTTCCATCAGCTCATGTTACAATACAGTAGTACTAGTTTGTTCCACCAGCTCATGTTACCTGACAGTAGTACTAGTTTGTTCACCAGCTCATGTTACCTGACAGTAGTACTAGTTTGTTCCACCAGCTCATGTTACAATACAGTAGTACTAGTTTGTTCCACCAGCTCATGTTACAATACAGTAGTACTAGTTTGTTCCATCAGCTCATGTTACAATACAGTAGTACTAGTTTGTTCCATCAGCTCATGTTACCTGACAGTAGTACTAGTTTGTTCCACCAGCTCATGTTACCTGACAGTAGTACTAGTTTGTTCCACCAGCTCATGTTACCTGACAGTAGTACTAGTTTGTTCCATCAGCTCATGTTACAATACAGTAGTACTAGTTTGTTCCATCAGCTCATGTTACAATACAGTAGTACTAGTTTGTTCCATCAGCTCATGTTACCTGACAGTAGTACTAGTTTGTTCCACCAGCTCATGTTACCTGACAGTAGTACTAGTTTGTTCCATCAGCTCATGTTACCTGACAGTAGTACTAGTTTGTTCCACCAGCTCATGTTACCTGACAGTAGTACTAGTTTGTTCCACCAGCTCATGTTACCTGACAGTAGTACTAGTTTGTTCCATCAGCTCATGTTACAATACAGTAGTACTAGTTTGTTCCATCAGCTCATGTTACAATACAGTAGTACTAGTTTGTTCCATCAGCTCATGTTACCTGACAGTAGTACTAGTTTGTTCCACCAGCTCATGTTACCTGACAGTAGTACTAGTTTGTTCCACCAGCTCATGTTACCTGACAGTAGTACTAGTTTGTTCCATCAGCTCATGTTACAATACAGTAGTACTAGTTTGTTCCATCAGCTCATGTTACAATACAGTAGTACTAGTTTGTTCCATCAGCTCATGTTACAATACAGTAGTACTAGTTTGTTCCATCAGCTCATGTTACAATACAGTAGTACTAGTTTGTTCCATCAGCTCATGTTACAATACAGTAGTAGTAGTTTGTTCCACCAGCTCATGTTACAATACAGTAGTACTAGTTTGTTCCATCAGCTCATGTTACAATACAGTAGTACTAGTTTGTTCCACCAGCTCATGTTACAATACAGTAGTACTAGTTTGTTCCACCAGCTCATGTTACCTGACAGTAGTACTAGTTTGTTCCATCAGCTCATGTTACCTGACAGTAGTACTAGTTTGTTCCATCAGCTCATGTTACAATACAGTAGTACTAGTTTGTTCCATCAGCTCATGTTACAATACAGTAGTACTAGTTTGTTCCACCAGCTCATGTTACCTGACAGTAGTACTAGTTTGTTCCACCAGCTCATGTTACCTGACAGTAGTACTAGTTTGTTCCATCAGCTCATGTTACAATACAGTAGTACTAGTTTGTTCCATCAGCTCATGTTACAATACAGTAGTACTAGTTTGTTCCATCAGCTCATGTTACCTGACAGTAGTACTAGTTTGTTCCACCAGCTCATGTTACCTGACAGTAGTACTAGTTTGTTCCACCAGCTCATGTTACCTGACAGTAGTACTAGTTTGTTCCATCAGCTCATGTTACAATACAGTAGTACTAGTTTGTTCCATCAGCTCATGTTACAATACAGTAGTACTAGTTTTGTTCCATCAGCTCATGTTACAATACAGTAGTACTAGTTTGTTCCATCAGCTCATGTTACAATACAGTAGTACTAGTTTGTTCCATCAGCTCATGTTACAATACAGTAGTACTAGTTTGTTCCACCAGCTCATGTTACCTGACAGTAGTACTAGTTTGTTCCACCAGCTCATGTTACAATACAGTAGTACTAGTTTGTTCCATCAGCTCATGTTACAATACAGTAGTAGTAGTTTGTTCCACCAGCTCATGTTACCTGACAGTAGTACTAGTTTGTTCCATCAGCTCATGTTACAATACAGTAGTACTAGTTTGTTCCATCAGCTCATGTTACCTGACAGTAGTACTAGTTTGTTCCACCAGCTCATGTTACCTGACAGTAGTACTAGTTTGTTCCATCAGCTCATGTTACCTGACAGTAGTACTAGTTTGTTCCATCAGCTCATGTTACCTGACAGTAGTACTAGTTTGTTCCACCAGCTCATGTTACCTGACAGTAGTACTAGTTTGTTCCACCAGCTCATGTTACAATACAGTAGTACTAGTTTGTTCCACCAGCTCATGTTACAATACAGTAGTACTAGTTTGTTCCATCAGCTCATGTTACAATACAGTAGTACTAGTTTGTTCCACCAGCTCATGTTACCTGACAGTAGTACTAGTTTGTTCCACCAGCTCATGTTACAATACAGTAGTACTAGTTTGTTCCACCAGCTCATGTTACAATACAGTAGTACTAGTTTGTTCCACCAGCTCATGTTACAATACAGTAGTACTAGTTTGTTCCACCAGCTCATGTTACAATACAGTAGTACTAGTTTGTTCCACCAGCTCATGTTACAATACAGTAGTACTAGTTTGTTCCATCAGCTCATGTTACAATACAGTAGTACTAGTTTGTTCCATCAGCTCATGTTACAATACAGTAGTACTAGTTTGTTCCATCAGCTCATGTTACAATACAGTAGTAGTAGTTTGTTCCACCAGCTCATGTTACAATACAGTAGTACTAGTTTGTTCCACCAGCTCATGTTACCTGACAGTAGTAGTAGTTTGTTCCATCAGCTCATGTTACAATACAGTAGTAGTAGTTTGTTCCACCAGCTCATGTTACCTGACAGTAGTAGTAGTTTGTTCCATCAGCTCATGTTACAATACAGTAGTACTAGTTTGTTCCATCAGCTCATGTTACCAATACAGTAGTACTAGTTTGTTCCACCAGCTCATGTTACAATACAGTAGTACTAGTTTGTTCCATCAGCTCATGTTACAATACAGTAGTACTAGTTTGTTCCACCAGCTCATGTTACCTGACAGTAGTACTAGTTTGTTCCACCAGCTCATGTTACCTGACAGTAGTACTAGTTTGTTCCACCAGCTCATGTTACAATACAGTAGTACTAGTTTGTTCCACCAGCTCATGTTACAATACAGTAGTACTAGTTTGTTCCACCAGCTCATGTTACAATACAGTAGTAGTAGTTTGTTCCACCAGCTCATGTTACAATACAGTAGTAGTAGTTTGTTCCACCAGCTCATGTTACCTTGCAGTAGTACTAGTTTGTTCCACCAGCTCATGTTACAATACAGTAGTACTAGTTTGTTCCACCAGCTCATGTTACCTGACAGTAGTACTAGTTTGTTCCATCAGCTCATGTTACAATACAGTAGTAGTAGTTTGTTCCACCAGCTCATGTTACAATACAGTAGTACTAGTTTGTTCCACCAGCTCATGTTACCTGACAGTAGTACTAGTTTGTTCCATCAGCTCATGTTACAATACAGTAGTAGTAGTTTGTTCCACCAGCTCATGTTACAATACAGTAGTACTAGTTTGTTCCACCAGCTCATGTTACCTGACAGTAGTACTAGTTTGTTCCATCAGCTCATGTTACAATACAGTAGTAGTAGTTTGTTCCATCAGCTCATGTTACAATACAGTAGTACTAGTTTGTTCCATCAGCTCATGTTACCTGACAGTAGTAGTAGTTTGTTCCATCAGCTCATGTTACAATACAGTAGTACTAGTTTGTTCCATCAGCTCATGTTACCTGACAGTAGTAGTAGTTTGTTCCATCAGCTCATGTTACCTGACAGTAGTACTAGTTTGTTCCATCAGCTCATGTTACCTGACAGTAGTACTAGTTTGTTCCACCAGCTCATGTTACCTGACAGTAGTACTAGTTTGTTCCATCAGCTCATGTTACAATACAGTAGTACTAGTTTGTTCCACCAGCTCATGTTACCTGACAGTAGTACTAGTTTGTTCCACCAGCTCATGTTACAATACAGTAGTACTAGTTTGTTCCATCAGCTCATGTTACAATACAGTAGTAGTAGTTTGTTCCATCAGCTCATGTTACCTGACAGTAGTACTAGTTTGTTCCACCAGCTCATGTTACCTGACAGTAGTACTAGTTTGTTCCATCAGCTCATGTTACAATACAGTAGTACTAGTTTGTTCCACCAGCTCATGTTACCTGACAGTAGTACTAGTTTGTTCCACCAGCTCATGTTACAATACAGTAGTAGTAGTTTGTTCCACCAGCTCATGTTACAATACAGTAGTACTAGTTTGTTCCACCAGCTCATGTTACAATACAGTAGTACTAGTTTGTTCCACCAGCTCATGTTACAATACAGTAGTACTAGTTTGTTCCATCAGCTCATGTTACAATACAGTAGTACTAGTTTGTTCCATCAGCTCATGTTACAATACAGTAGTACTAGTTTGTTCCACCAGCTCATGTTACAATACAGTAGTACTAGTTTGTTCCACCAGCTCATGTTACAATACAGTTAGTACTAGTTTGTTCCACCAGCTCATGTTACCTGACAGTAGTACTAGTTTGTTCCACCAGCTCATGTTACAATACAGTAGTACTAGTTTGTTCCACCAGCTCATGTTACAATACAGTAGTACTAGTTTGTTTCCACCAGCTCATGTTACAATACAGTAGTAGTAGTTTGTTCCACCAGCTCATGTTACCTTGCAGTAGTACTAGTTTGTTCCACCAGCTCATGTTACAATACAGTAGTACTAGTTTGTTCCACCAGCTCATGTTACAATAC